>VYZQ01049967.1:139870-157686 GCA_013400655.1 Mystacornis crossleyi
GAAATGTCTTTATTTCCTACAAGTAAAAAGGGCCTAACTTTGGCCACAAAGAATTGCTGATCATGACCTTGCTGAAACGTTATCTCTGAGCAGTACAATTTGGAACTGACTTGCTGAACTGATAAGATTTGTCAGGGACAGTCAGAGGTAAATGTCTCAACCTTTGTAATATAAAAGATTAGGCTTGAAAATAAGCATGGGAGGAAAATGCACTTGTCTCGGGAAAGGAACAGTGAGGATTTGCCCTGTGCAGGGCCAGGAGTTGGACTCAATAATCTGTGGATCCCTTCCAACTCAGGATATTCTATGAGTCTATGATTCCATGATTCTGTGACTTGAATTATTTTCCAGAATCCATGATACAGGAAACAGGACTTTCCTCAAGCAGTTCTATCACAGCAGATTAGGTTTTTATATCAAATGCTCCTGCTCTGTCTGCAAACCAAACCTCATTCCTCTTGCCCTTATTTGATACGGTGGACACCAAAGATTCATATTAAAAAAAAAAAGAAGTATTTGGTCAACTTCTTATCCACCTTTCACGGTACAAGGCTCCAGCTGGGTGGAAGGACAAAGATATGGTGTGTGAAAACATTAATGGTTTGTGTTCAAGCCTGTGTCTTATGTTGGCTCCAATACATGGGCATCACACTTCCCATCAGGGTGTCACAGAAATGCCGTGAAGACCTGATCTGGAGGTGACTTCTACCTGAGAACCAAGGAAACAAACATGACCCAGACAAGTGTGTGATAAATATAGACACCACTGCAGCAACTTGCACCAACACAAGCTCTGAGTGGCAGGTAGGACACGTGGCTGTGTCTCAGCAGTCAGTCCCTGCTTCGTGCTGCAGTTAAGCTGCGCTGGCTCCCAGGTTAATGCATCTGCACCAGGTGTTTGCATGGTCCCAGGAAAAGTCGTGTCCGTGTGAAGTTTTGATAAAAGATGGTTATATTTCTGCAAAATGAAACTAAAAGGAAATGAATACTGAGCAATCTGGGAGATGTCTTCCTATCCAGGCTTTATCAATGATTTAATAAATCCTTTTGTGGTTATTTACATACATTTACAGAGCCCAGCAGACCTATTCCTTGCTCTGGTTTTGTCTCATAAAATTCCAAAGTATAGAACTGTCATTCAGGGATGAAATGGTGTAGTATAATTTAACTAGAGACAAGATAGCTTAATTAACACTTACAGTCTGTCTCTAATAGGTGGGCTTAGGATGTGCAATTTTGTCTTGTAGTAACTTTAAGCTTTTCTTTTGCATCTTTACCACTGTAGCAGTGGAAAAAGAGCTCATGTACTCTTTAGCTGTCATGTGACCTTGCAGCTCCACAGAGGGACAGGGGATGTTCTGTTCAAGAAAAATCAGTGTTTTGAGGGGAGGACCCAGCAAATTAACTGGGAGCCTGTTTTTCTAAGGGCTGATTTATGCCAATGGGGAGCTCCTCATACAGTGTGGAGCAGCACTGCGCTGACCTCAACAGAGCTACTTTGTTTGGTGGGGGTTAAAAATCTGGTCCCAAGTGTGTGTGATTCTCTTATGCTGATGCAACTATCACCTCTGTGCCTGGGGAAGGTTGTGCCTCTGTCCCTTCCTCTTGTCTCTTTATGGCCTTGCAAGCCTACAATGCACTGTTTGTCCCCTTTGTTTTTGGAGGTTATCCTTGCTCACATGGTGAGCTGTTTGTGGCTCGGTGTTGCTCCCTGTGTGAGCTTTGATGCCGGGAGCCTGGTAGCAGGGACAGCACAGCCGCACTGGCTTTGCTGCAGTTTTACTGCCTGCAGTGGGACCCCAGGGCCTGGTTTGCCCAGCTTAGCCCAGGCTGCCATCTCACTGCTCACTCTGTTTGCCTCCACGTAGCAAAACTGCTTTCCTCCCTGCAGCAAGGCGTATTGAGGCGGTAGGAGTTATCCTGGGATGTGCTTCCCTGCTGGCAGTGGCTTACCGTGCTATATTGAAGTGGTTTCTTCCTACATGTGGCAGCAGGAAAAGCCTGTCCCCATGCTGCTGCTTCTGCTCGGTTTATGATTTTAAAAGACGTGGTCCGCTTGAGTAGCACTCCTGCGTTTGTAGGTCAGACAGAAGTCCCTGTGGGTCAGCTTTACACCTTCAGCTGTAAATGTATGTCAGCTGGCTGCCGTGCAGTTTGTTCCTTATCCTTAAAAGCACAGGTCCTCACACGCAACTTCACAGTACATTGCCTTTGCTGGTCTGTAAGGAAGCTCATTTTGCCAGCATAGCGGGTGATGCAGCTGCTCTCCTGACCCTGGCAGTCCTGCCAGCATGGGAGCAGAGTATTTATCAGTCTAGATGGAGCAGATGTGTAATGAGAGCAATTTCTGCTGTTTCTGACACTTTCTTTTAGTAATGAGAGATTGATATCAGGCCTGTTAGTGAAATTAATTTTCATAGGACGTGACAGTTCATGCCTGTAAATCAAAGCAAGTCCTTCAGTTCTTCTGTGCCCGGGGTCTGTCTCTTCTGGTGCTAAACCTAAGATTTGTTCATTCCTGCATCCTAGAGAGTCCATCAGAGGTCTGAAATTTAGATGTGAGACATTCTCAGGATCTCACGAGGAGCCAGTTGGGTTCAGTTACACTGTTGTTTTCCTCACAGCACACATTTGGTTTGCATATCCCTGCCTGCAGACTCTAATCTTAGCTGTGACACCTAATATGCTTTCAATTTTTTTTAGCCCAGTTTCCTAGGAAGTTGAAGCTTATGCAATCCTTATGCAAAAGGAAAAGCCCTGGAAGGTTTCCTAAAAAGACAGCACAAACCAGCCAATGGATGAATGAATTGGAAAACTTATGTTAAGTTGCACACAGAAGAAGGTGGCTGGTACCGAGCTTCCCTTGTCCATGGCTGCAGGGACCCTCCAGCTGCTTGTAGAACCATGGCAGGGTATGACTGGGACTCTGCATGATCTCCAGAAGTCCATTCTGACCTTAACCATTCTGTGATTCTGTTGCCCATGAAGCACTAACATTTCAGCAAAATTCAGCAGAGGGGACAGCTCTCAAAGGGAAACAGGTTATGACAAGTTTGAGAGGAAGGCTGTGGCATGCATGGGGTGGTTGGCATGATTATGCTTGGGATCACCAAGTTCATGATCCTCCAGAGCCTCTGGTGGTTGGTGGATACAGAAAGGAGTAAGCGGATACATTGGAGGAGAGATGCATGGAAATACAAGAGCTGTTGGTCTGTGGGGAGATAAGGAGGTGCTGCATCAACGCACAGAATCTCTCTAGACTTGATCACTTCTGCTGGCAGGACTCCTTGTCTGCAGCGTGTAGAGAGGAGATGCAGATGTGGCTGGGGTAGTTAACGAGGAAAGGAGTGTGGTCCCTTTTGTGTATCTCACATTTGCGTTCAACAAAGCAAATTTGTGGAGACATCATCAGTGTGGCCAGCAAAGCAAACATAACCTGTTTGTAGTATTGCAATCCCTCTCCTCAAAGATAGGTTGCCAAATTTCTCAGGGCAGAATTGTCTTTTTAACAAATTCAAATGCCAAAAAAATGAAACGAATTTCCCCCCAATACTGGAATATCTTAATTACTGAGATTTGATATATTACTGCTTTATTGAAATTAATTTATTTGGCTACCAGAAAGAGGAAAACAAATTCAGGAAAAATTAAGAATATGGTTTTTTTAAAATGAAATATGTTGGATTTTTTACAGAAAATATCATTGTATAGTAGATTATTGAGATTATATGAGATGAAGTCAGATCCCATTAAAAATTGTTTGGTTTCGTTGTTTCAGGAGAAGGATGTTACTTTATGCTCACGAATATTCAGTTCACTCTTTTTTTTTTTCAACTGCCTCCTCCTCCTTGAGCACAAAACAGAAATGCATAACCCCACACAGGAAACTGAAATACAAAATTCTACTGCAAAAAAACACTGCTAAATTGATGCCACTTTAGTAAGCCATTTGCAGGGCCACTTCACTTAAAAGAAAAGAAATTCTTAAGGGCGCATCCTTGAGGTCGTCCTGACCTGTTAGCTCTGAGGCAAGCTGTTTTTGTCCTCAAAATAACAGCAATATCTAAAGCTCTGAAAAAGGCAACCTCAGACCGAGGGGCAGGACTTTGACTGGCACCTTTTGGTGGGTGCTGCCAAAGCCAGTTGAGTTCACCACCCAGTGGGTACCCAGCCCCGTGGAAGGTATCAATGACATCTCTTGGTCACTTGCAAGGACAAGTCCCATTCCAGCTTCATTCAACTGTAACTAAATACATGGTTCTCGCAGAGAAGTTAGTTACCATTTTTCTGCAGCAGAGAATTGTGCTATTTGGAATTTGAACCAACTTTCTTTCACAAAATTACACAAGAATAAAATAGGGTTTCATAAAGGAAACAATGTAGCATTAAATATGGGTTTTCCCTTGCCTCACCATAAGAAAGAAAAGACCTTTTCAATTTGACAATATATGTAAAAACTGTCTAATTTTTTACCCATTTCCTTAACCATAAATAGCAAATAGGCAAGACTAACTCTGTGTATGTTAGCAGTTATTTCCGTGTGGTAAAGGGGGCATTTCTGGTCAGATGTTAGAGTAATGGCCTAGGGAAATGACAGGGAAAGTCTGATCAAGGGCCAGTGCTGAGAATATATCACCTGGAGGTGTGACAGGCTGCCCAGACTGCAGTGGAAGGCTGAGGCAAGCCCGTTCAGCTCAGCCCTGAGTTCTCCCATCAAAAAAATCACTGGCAGGATGTGTCTCAGCTTTCTGTTTTGATGCTCCTTGTTCTAGCAGCCTGGGATTTGTTCATCTCCCGTCCCTTGGGGTGCAGGAGGATGTGGTTTGCCAAGCTCACCAGCTTCCTCTGGAAAGGGCATTTCTGTCCTGGCCATGGCTGGATGCAGAGTAAGGTTTATCTGAGCTGCCAGAGCTGAAATGACTGGAGACCCGTTTTTGTAACTCCAGAGAGAGTCCCACATCAGCTGGATCACATCCCCAAAACCTCTGGAAAAGAAATGAAAATGGCACTCCCCTGAAGAGAGGATGACTGGTTTTGCATGCACAAGGATCAGTCAGGTGCTACACAAAAGGGTGCAGTGTATGTTCAGACCCTCCTGAGCAAAGAGATGTCAGAGGGTTCTTCACTTGAAAGGGTCTGCAGAGAAATATTCCTCTAAAAATGCTTGGCTGGAAACACATTCGCTATTATAATCTACTCAATAGATGGGAACAAGATTTCATCAGGAGTTTGGATGGATCTAGGCAGATTCAGAGCTGCAATCAGACTGTGACCTAGCCAAATCACGTCTTCTTTGACTCCTCCAGTAACTACCTGAGGTTGATTGGCTCTTGTTACAGGAGTCTATTTGGGCAGCAGTGAGGACAGGCAGGGAGCAGATGTTCAGTCAGTGGCAGAATCAGGGGAGGAAAAGGCTTTTTCCTATGGCTGCTACAATGTCTCAAATGGTGATGGGGAAGGTGCCTGAGCTTTTATTATTACTGAAAATACATACATAGAGCAGGAATTGGGAGGAGGAAGGATCTGCCTGCTTTGCTGTCAGCTGAGGGTCAGGCTGCCAGCAGTGAATGCTGACAGCGGCTGTTTTAAATCAGACTCTGTCAAGGTTTTGAAGGTGGAGAGACTGTGCTTCTAGGGGCAGGGCAGTGACCTGGAAGGGAGCGGCAAATCACTGGCAGCAGATGATGTGTGGGTCAGAGGCAGCATGAAGCAGAAGGTGGTTGCTGGGCCAGGGCTGTCTGGCTCAGCTGGAGGTGGGTGCAGGAAGAAAATGAGGTGTTTCTGTGTGGCCACATCTCCGTGCTATGATGTAAGAGGAGGGGGTGGTTCTCCAGCTGAGATGTACTATGGGGAAAGAAGTCAGGTGCAGCTGGTTTTTGGAATATTGTCACTGAAGACTGCAGTTTGGGAGCTGTCTTGCCTCCTGCCAGCGTGCTGGGAGGAGTTCCTTTCCCATGCCACCTGACTGCAGCCTGTGGAAATTGGCAGTGCATGTCGCCATGAGAGGATGCTGTGTAGGAACACCCAGATTGCTTCCCTGGGGCTGTTTCTGGGTACCAGGAGCAGTGTAACTGCCTTAGATCATCCCCAAATGGGCTACGTTAGCTCGCCTTAGAAGACCAACATGGTCAGGTGGGGAACAGTATCTGGTGGCTGTGCTGCTGGTTGTGCCTGATTTACCTCGGCCATCTCTGCCCAGCTCTGCATCCTGCTGAGGGCTCTCTGATAAGAGACGACAGCACATCAGCGGCTCTGCTGCCTGAGAGTCAGCACTGGGGGTGGAGGATAAGCAGATAAACATAATCTGTACATGAAGGAGGCTAATCAATCACTGAAACAACTTACCAGGGCTCTTGGGGGACCCTCCATCTCTTACAATTGCTAAATAAAGATGATGTATGGGTTATTTAAAATACAAAATACATATGTATGAGTGAGTTCAGTGACATCTTCTGCCTTGTTCCAAACAAAGAACCAGACTACGACCAATGATGTTTTCTGGCCTCAAAAAAAATGGCTCTATACATAATTTATAATAATGAATATCAGAAGTATGCTATTAATTTTCTCTTGAAATATGTGTACTCTTATGTCTGGATCCTTCTTTTGATACACAAATAGATTTAATAACAGGTTGACTCCTCATAGCTAGTGACCTTCATTTATTCTGGCATAAAACCACTAGTATTTTTCCAAGTGTTCCATAATCTTATAGAATTAAGAATGGAAAGCTGAAGGGAAGTCTTGGAGTCCAGAAGTGCTACAGAACTGAGGACACAATGTGAAAAAAATTGTATCCTTAATATTACCAGAGTTGAGCACGACCAAGCATGAATTGCACGAAGATCAGGATTTATGTAAATTAGGGGACTTTGACTATGAAGCCACAATCCACTGAACAGTCTGGAGTATCTTCCTGGGGGAACATTTCACCATGTTTCAGGCCCATTGGGTTTCTTGCTTCTATTCCATGCACCTGCTCATTGCTCCCAGGTGTGGCACTCAGTGAAAAGAGCTATTTTTAAAGACGACAGGCTGTATTTTGCTAGGATGTATCTCTGTGTATGTTTCTAGTGATTTCCAGGAGGTAGCTCGCCAGGACTGCCCAGAGTAGTTGGATCTGGTGTTTTTGGCCTTTTGGTGTGTGCAGCTGCTGCTTTCCACATGCCTCAGCAAATGTGGGATTGGAACCAGGCTCCACTTTGGAGGGAACTGACACAGGAAGGAAGGCTGCTTGCAGTGCCAGCACACCCTGCAAAAAGAGCAGGAGGGCCAAAGGCATCAAATTTTGGGATTGGGCAAGATGCCCAGTCAGGAGCACAATTATTCATGGCCTTGGCTCTGCTGTATTTGTAGTCAAGGAATTTCGTAAACACCTTATTCATGGTTAAGTGTGTTGCCTTGTAAGTGACAGCCTCATGTCGTACCCCAAAGTAAAATACCTTTATCAGGAGCTCTATAAATTAAATTGCTACTTTACATTAGACTTTTTTCCAGTGGTTGTGAATTCCTTGGAGATGCTTTGCTTTATTAACAAGAGGAGTGTGGGCTCTGCCAGAAGCCGAGAAGAAATAGGTTATGATTTCTGGAGGATAGGATTTCAAAAGCCCTGGCAGCTGCTAAGGTAGAGTTTAAACCTTTTGTTGCAAGTGCTGTGCTTGCCAGGTTGGCCTCTGGCCTAGGAATGTCAAACATCAGTTCTCACACACTAATTTTTTGCCTCGTGGTTTCTCGGGGTGTCCACAGAGGGAACACACCACTCTGTGCTCAGATATTGGTCCCAGTAAGGGTCCAAATATACAAATTTAGGCCTACTGTAAGCTTTTTGCAAAAACTCTTATAAACTCACCAAACTGAACTGTGAAGTGCTATAAACATGAATTATTCTCCTTAAATAATTTCCAATTACTTCAGGATTTAAGCTAGGCATAGATAAAGCCAGCAATGTAGTGAAGTAAATTCAGAAATACTGAGTTCAGTTATTTTTAATTTGGGCAGCAGAGCCCTTCTCTTCTATCAAACAAAACACAATCCTTTCTTTAGTTGTTTCTGGACATGCCTAGAAGTGCTAATATTTTTGCAGCTTGATTTTTAGTTTCTTTTCAGCTCATATTCCCTCTGCTTTGAAGAACACTGTACTCTTACCCATGACATTTAAACTTGCAACCCTCTTCTTTGGCCTGACACTAGAAATGTTCTTATTAAATAATATTTGTCAGTGTCATAGTTTACTTGACAAAGTAAAAACTTGTTGTGGTAGGCTGTAATCTCAACCCTGGTGTGACAGTGTATGCCCCATGGCCCTGTGCAGAGTCTGTGGCGAGAACGCCAGGAAAGCTGGTCCCAATTCACAGCAGTCCTGAGACTGCAACCGAGATATTGGCGACTCACAGAAGAGAGGATCCTGCCAAGGAGGTTTTATCACTGATTTTTCTTGGTGCCTGTTCAGGATTGAAGAGCTGGCTCTGGAGCAGGTAGAATGGGGAAGAGGGAAAACTCCACCATGACTCCTTTTGGGAAGTCCTCATGTCTTCTGAGATTACTGTTTTAGAGACTGAATTTCGCTCTAAGTCAACAGTGGGCTAAGAATTAATTTCTTTATCTTTTTTTCAGTACGTTACAGAAAAAGCCAGCTTTCTCTCTTTGATGTGATTGTTTTTAGGATGGTGAAGAAGCCTTTGGCATAAAAAGGATGATTTTCCAATGAAGTACAAAGTCAGGTCATATACCCAGTTTCTTCTCAGCTGGCTGTCACTCTGTGCAGCAGCATGCCAGGCAGTGTTGTCTAGTGCCTTGCTGGTAAAAAAAGGCAATCAAACCAGTTTCTGCATGCTCCCTGTTTGAGGAGCTGCTTTAAATCCCTTCAGCTAAATAGGATCTTCTTGCAGAGATGTGAAATCTGGTGAACGTCTGCATGAAAGCTTTAATATCCAGGACATAACTCTCTTTTAGGGAGATTTGTTGCAGACCAAATTAAACCACTGGAGGAAATTCAGCTCTCTTTCTGAGAGAGCACTCCCTTAAGAATCAGTGATTTTACTCTTGAATATAACAAACACAACATTCTCAAAATGTTTGGCATTAATGGGAATGTACTCCCAGTTTGGCATTAATGGGAATGTACTCCCACTGAAGTCAACCATAAAATGATCTTCATTTTAATGAAAATAATTCTGAAACGCCATCTGAGAAAAGCCTTCCAGGCAAATTTTTCACTCTGCTGAAGTTATTTTACCTTGTCAGACTATCTGAAAGACTTTTTAATCTAACTTAAGTTAGACTTCTGGTTGGTAGAAATCTCCCAGTAGTCAGGGAGAGTGAGCATTTCCAGAAGGCAAATAATTGTAGCCACTTGTGATGGTCTTTTTAAAACAGGATCAACTAATCTGTGAAGGTTTGGGTTGCTGTGCATTAACTGGGGTTTTTACACTACTGACTGTATGACTTTAGATACCCGTAGTTCACTCCAAAGATATTTATTCTTTACCTCATATGCTTAAGTGTTTATAAAAAAAGTTCAACTTAGTCAGTCTGTCTCCGTCAAAATGTGTGTAGATACAGCTGCAACTCATACTAGAGGTGAATTTAATTTAAAAGAACTCAGATTACCCATTCTATAAAAGCCCTCACCTTGATCACTGCCAATTTTCTAGGGAACGAATGCAAATAATACTGTCATTTCTGTTTACCTTTCCCTTACACATTGCCTTTGCTTTTCAGAGATTTTTCTCTTCACCTGTTTTGTTTGTTTGCTTTCTCCTCTGTACTCCCAGGAAGCTGTAAGCTCTTGCAGGGCAGTGCTGGTTTAAAGCTTAGTGAAATCATGTCTCAGGTGTGTTCATCTCAAAGACCTGTACTGCGATGCTGTGACTCTCCCTAGTGCCAGTAGGAGCCACACACCTCAGGTCTTGCATGTTGTTTTGAAAATACTGGAGCAGATTTAGTCTTTTAAGACAAATTGTACTTCCTTAATTTCTTGGACGATTTCCATTTCTGAAAAATGTGCTAATTTCTGTGCATTTAAGCACTTGCTGTGGAGAGCAGCAGAAAGAAGCAATTTCCTGTAGTTATTTTGTTATTTC
Source organism: Mystacornis crossleyi (assembly GCA_013400655.1). Taxonomy (NCBI): domain Eukaryota; kingdom Metazoa; phylum Chordata; class Aves; order Passeriformes; family Timaliidae; genus Mystacornis; species Mystacornis crossleyi. Next base: position 149,953 of record VYZQ01049967.1, read on the forward strand.
CATTCTAGCCAGGGCTATAAGTGGGTGAATCTTGTTCAGCAAAAAAAGCCACTTGAAAATCAGCAAAACACTTTGAAATTTGATTTGATTTTGCAAATAATTCAGGAAGAGGGGAAAAAAAGGTCTTATTACAATATACCCCAAATCTTCTTGACCAGTACATCCTTTCTTATCAGGCGCTGTTAACTTTAAGTTACCTGTAGACGTGAGTAATCTTGTCTAGCCAGGGACATGTTTTTTAGTCTTCTTTTTTATTTATTTGCTCTGCATGGGAAACCCCTTACGCTTTGTTGGACTCTAAGGCTGTGTGGAGTCACAAGATTGTTCTGCAGAGGGTACCCTGAGTGCCAGAGAAGTCACAGAGCCATGGAGAATGATTCCAGTGCTGTTTTCCAGGGCTGGCAGAAGAGCTGTGTTGCCGGTGTATGTTGTACTGCAAGACAACCATCTTCTGGCTAAAACACAGCTCGGCACTGGTGTAACCCTGGTGAAATGGCCAACATGACTCAGAAAGGCTCAAACTTTGTCCTGGAATGGCTTCCACAAACAGGAAGCCAACCCTCAAAGAAACACACTGATGTGCACACACCCACTGCTAATTTGGGCACAGTAAATATCATCCTGACTCATCTACTGGCTTTCTCTGCCACTCTTTCTGGAGGGTGAGGACTGCAGGTTCTATAGATGGTGCTTCTAACAGGCAAATCAAATGCGTCAAGCCCGCAGACAAACTTCTCACATCCCTTTCTCAATACCAAAATTCCGACATAATCCTGACTGAAAAAAAGGTATAGTTCTGGAAATATATCTAGAGGTAGGCTCCTAGGGAAAGATTCTTTATAGTTCTTTTTATTCTTGTAATTAGACACCTGAGGAGGGATGAAAATCTCTTTGTGAGAGTCTAAAGTGCTTACCAGTTAATGAAATGGAATCAATATCAGGAATGCTAAGTGATGACATTATGTTCTTCGTTAATTTGCTTTGCATTCGTTTATCTTGAACCTCTTAAAAGAACTGGTGATTGAAAAGATATGTCTTGAAAGCATAAGGATTTATTCCTGAAAAGTACCTATTGTTAACAGTCCCATGTGAAAACCATCTAATTGTATCGTTGGTACCACTGGGGTCTCACTTATCTTTCCTTTTTGCAATTCCAAGGTTTAGTTACATTAGTTTCTATTTGTACTAGTCAATCTCAGGCTGGAAAATTGTTCCCTCTCTAAAAAGCTCTTTCAGGGAGACAAGGGCTACAGGAAAAATGAGAGAGCTCTGTTCTGGAGAGACATTTATCTCAGGTCTAATGCTGGCACAAAGCTTACAAATCTCCTAAATCCTCCCTTTAAGCCTTCCCAGCAAGGTCCTGACTCTGAACACTTCCAGGTGTGAGTTCCTTATGCCAGGCTGTGTTTCACCGCATAAGGCATTTCTAGAAGATGTGCCTAGAGGAAAAACCAGAATTAATGTACGAAAGTAGCACCTTCCCCATTTGTTTGCTTGTGGTTTTTAATCTCACACCCAAAATCTTCTGGAAGTCAGGTGGGGAATCTCTAAACAGGAGACAACCAAAACCTCTGTAAAGAAGGTGGCTTAAGGTAAGCTGTGATGGTGACCATGGTGAGCTGATGCCCAAGAGAAATGTCTCGTAAAGCTAAGAAAGGCACACAGTTTGCAGGTCAAAGCCAGCATCTTAAACCCAAAGCATTGTTCTGTTTTATATCCAGCACCTGCCTACGTACTGGGCCCGGCCCTCAGCTGGTAGCCAAGGGATGGACTCTCTCTTCCTCTTTGCTAAGTGAGAGCTGAGCTCAGGGTGAGCAATAGCCCCCAGAGTGGCTTCCCAGTGCATCCTCTGTTGCACTGCAGGCTTCAGAGAGCAAAGTTTTGTCCAGGCTTTGTGCTAGGCATTTCTGGAATGTCACTGATGGCTTGTCTCCTGTTTTTTATTCTATTTCTCTTCAGACCTTTGTACTAGGCTAGAGAGGATCCAGAAAAGGCTTTGCTCTTTTTAACACCCCCCCTTGGGATGAGGAGACAGGCCAGCAGCCTGCAGGCAGTTTTCCCTAACATTTATTGAAACCCTTCAGCTTCAACAGCTCCACATGTGCCAGTACTGAGCCGTAAGTGCCAAACTAATTTTTTACAGGTGGATAAATGAGGTGCCTGAGTGTTTGCACATGTGCCCCATTTATTTCAACTGGCATTGTAACATATTAGCTCGAGCCATAGGCCCTAGCCCCATGAAACAAAGTGAGGTGGAATAAATCAGTTCAAAGCTCTGATGCTCCTGAGGTAGATTTATTCCAGCTAGCTGGAGATCAAGTAGTGCTAAAGCAGACTTCATGTAGCAGGGCAGTACAAGCCTATCCAAGGCCCTGAATATATAAGTACTCTGAGATTATTTCAAAGATTTTACTATGTGAAGGCTTACAGCTCCCAGAAAGAGCTGGCTTTCCATCTGTACTCCTAAAGTCCCAGTGCAGTGCCATACCTATCGTAATTTTTTTCCCTAGAATGAAAGGTGGGACAAAACTAAGGGATATTTTCCCATTTCAGTGGTGTTTTGGAGTGGTTTAGTTATGCACTATTAATGGTAGCCAATTAACCAAGATGGTTGCACACGCTGAGTTTCATCAAGATTTAATGACAAATGCCATGGACTAATCACTATCTTGTTTCTGTTAATTGTTAACAATTACGTTTCCACTATCACCCCCTCACGCACACCACCCAAACTCACAAAGGTGCGTGCATCCTCCTTGCCCACCCAAGGTGGCTCCCCCCACCCATGGCATCTTCTCACTTCTTTTCATCTCCCAAGGCTCTTTTCCTTCCACGCCCCTAATCTTGCACTTTGGTCCTAGGCCCTGCCCTGGGTGGCTGTGGAGGGTGCAGGCAGCAGTGGGAAATTGGGGCTTGCTGCTCTGGGAAGTGTGTTTGTGCTGGGCTGATTAACACCAAGCAGCTCCATGGTGTTCAGGCTGGTACAGACAGAGACTAAAAGGGAAGCACTCCCCAGAGCCCAGTTTGACTCAGAGATGAGAAAGTGCATGCAAGGGGATTTGAAGAGACTGTGGGTCTTCAGCCAGAGTGGCATCAGCCAGATGTGTGAAGCTGGCATTGCTTTCAAAATAATATAGGCCTGAGGTGCTTACATGTTGGAACCCTGGATTCGGAGAGTTCTGGAAAATGGCCGAAGTGCGAAGGGGGAGAATGAAGAGGCCAAGAGAGAAGAACTCTCCAAATCCAGGGTTCCAACACTTACATTAGCCTTCCTTCCTTCCTCCCATAATGATGTCAAGGGTAAGGAGGCTTTTATTTAGCTTTTCAAAGAGAGGTAGATCCTGAATACGGGAAAGGTTTTGGTGAGTGAGGGGCGGTTTTTTGCCTGTAGAAAATTCCAAGGGGATTTTCTGTGTTGGAAAATCGCAAGTTGACTCTGTTGACTGAAGAATGGCAGTGGGAAAACAAGGTGAAGATATGTAGCACTGGGTTGACAAGAAACGTTCTGGCTTGCTGATTCTGTAAGTATCCCATTAGAAACTAGCTCTGAAACAAGCTGTGCATCTTTTAATGTTCTTGTCTTATAGGGCAATTTAAACACTGCTTATCTATTCTGCTATCCATGATGCTGGCATGAATTAGTGTGCTATTTTGTGTAGTGGATAAAACTGGTGAAATTGTCTTCCCCTTTTATTTTATAATGGGGGCTTCTTAGATGTTGCTCCAGTTCTTGTAACTCCCAGAATCTGGCATGTTACTCTTCACTGAAATGAGCACTGTTAAGGCATAACCCACCCCATAATGGGGTGTTGTCTTATCTCAGCTTCTCTTAAATAAGAATGAAACACACCTTGAACTACTTTGCTGAATTGCAGTATTTATTATTTAGACATGCAACATCCACTCTGTTATGGAGTGACAGTCTGAGAATACCAGGTCAGCCTGGCAATCACCAGCTGCTTCACTTCTTTGTGGAAGCAGTTTGTGTAATTCATTAAGTATCTTTAAACGTAACGCACAAAGTTTGCTGCATTTTAGCCTTTGTCCTAAGAATTTTGACTGTATCTTGGGCCCTGACTCCTGCAGAGTCATTTTCAGCTGATGGGAAACAGAGTAGGAAACGGGTGAAAAGACAAATTCTCTTTGTCATAACTTAGCACAGTATAATTTCCTGGTAAAAGATAACACCATTTGTTCTAACGGCTCATTGGCAGTAGCAATTTACCTTCTACCCTGGAGTATCTGATTTCGATCTCTTCCATGTCTTTTATGCCACTGTAGTTTTAAGATTCTTAAGGGCACTTTGATTTAGGCACAAATGCAGCAGTGTGATTAAATCAGGATGAAGCATCTACTTAAAGCTAATTATGTACTTAAATATGCTGCTGAAGATGACTTTCTTACTGATTTATGCAAAGGGAAAATTGAGTCCAAAAATACATATGAAATAAGGCAGGTATCTATTTCTTTTAAGATACCATATCCTGTCTCCTCCTCTTTTTCCATATCTCTGTACTAAAACGCTATCATTTTTTGATTTTTAAAGACTCAATGATGGTGTTTTCTGCAGCTATGCTGATGTCCTCAAATTTATGCCAGTAAGTCAAATCTCCATATGCTTTCTCTCTTTCCTTAGCAGTCTCACTAGGCCTACAGTATCTATTAAAGCCGTTTTGCTGCTAAAACTTCCATTTAGCTTTGTTGTTGTTGTTGTTCTATCTTCTGGAAAAATTGATGTTGACAGAGACTATTAAGCTTTAAATCTTTGGGTTTCTTCAGCTTCACAATTAGTGATGACGGGGCACTCTCTGCTGTCCCAGAGCCTTTGCAGGATGTACCAAGCCTGCCAGAACTCAGGGAATTCTCTGCTCACCCCTTTAGGAGTGCAGCCTTCTTCTCTGCTGCAAAGCTGTGGAGTAAGAAGGGAAGACCAAAGCTTCTGGGCTTTCGCAGTACACTCTAATATCAGAGCATTTTACCTGTTTTCTACTGGTCCCATGTTTTCCAAAGCCCAGGGCCCGACCCAGTGTGGGCAGACTGGGGCATCTGTTTAGCTAACTGGTGATGGCTAACCGGTACCATCTGCAATCAGATGGTGCTTCCAGCCTGTTCCTGCCTGGCACTCTTGTTCCTCGGATCCCAGCCTGCAGTCACCGTTGCTGTTGGAGGGAAGAGGCCCTCTTGCTGGCACTTGCAGTAGAGCACCTGAACAAAGCCCAGGGAACAAGTTTTCTCTTCATTTCCAGGCATGGTGCTTTGCTGAGGATTTATCTCACTTTGTGGTTACTCCAAGCTCGGAAATAACACCTTATTGTTTTTGTATAAGGGGGGAAGTTATTCCATGCAGCAGGTTAACTTAAAATCCCTCACAATCTACAGCTATGGAGAAAACAAAGATAAGTTGTGTGAAGGGAGAAGTTCAGTGACAGGATTGTTGCAGTCAGGACAATTAGTCTATCCCTCATTTCAAAGTTTATTACGAACACTGCTTTTCCTGATGAGCGGTAATATTCAATGGCAAATATTAACCCAAAATCCATAATAGGCACTCTGGCGTGCTGCTTGATACATCATGCAAAGTGTGGTTATAATTCTACCCTTGGGCTTTGCTGCCAGGCCCTTGAGCTACTCATTAATATTTGTGCAAAGAGTGCCTAAAACATGGACATGCCTAAAACACGAGCACACCAGAACACGTGTTGTTAGCCAAATTATGTGCACTGGTGGCACACACTTTGCTGAGGCCTGCGTGAGCATAGGTAGCTCGGTTTGGCTTGGTCCAACATTTTGCCTTCCCAAGGCTGACACATCCCTGCAAGTGGGGCAGAGGCACATGGCACCCTGGGCAGCCTGTGCAGAGTGCACAGGAGAGAGGATGCTCCCCTTCAGTACAGGTACACCTCGGGACAGAAGTGTTTCCTTCCTGCACGTCTGGCCAGGCAGCAGACAGGGGATCGCTTCTGAGTCATATGCAAAAAGAAGGCATAACCTGGTTTTGAAGGTGGAGATACCAAAATGCAGGACAAGAGGCTCTGAAGCCAGAATGTTATGAAGCACTGACACATAGTTCCCAGAGAATCAGTGCTTCCAGAGATATGAAGCAGGATGCAGCCTATGGCAAAGGCTGCAAGTAAAAGAGCTGTAAAAAGAAACCGTGCAGAGTTCTTGAGGACAGCGGAGAGCAATTTTTTAAAGCGGTCAAATGTAAATCATAATGTTTTGCCTTGGAAACTTTCTACTCTCACAAGCTGCTTTCATTTGCGTATTTAGAGAAACAACGCAGTGTGTTGGGGCCTCAGTTTGGGTCAGGCTGCCTCAATATCGTGAGTGAAGAGTAATCATAAGATTCTGTCTCTTTAAAGTAGAAAAGCCAGAAAATCTTCTTGCTGAGCCTTCTTGTTATCACAGAGGTTTACAATTCATGTGGTATTTGTCTTTTAACCCTGAAAAAATGGGTGACAGCAAATTGTGTTCAGATGTGCAGAGAAGCTCTAATATATGGAAAGAACCCAAAAAGCTCTCTGGGGGCTCCAATATATAGATTTGTCTACGAAAAACATCCAGGCTTATGCCAGAATATGTATTTTGGAATTTATAAGAGGGGGATAATATTCTAGTTTGAAAGGGAAGTAGGGGAGTTTTGAGGGTTTTGTTTTCTTCACTGTCCAAACCAAGAGCCACAGCAAAAGGACAATTCCCAGATCTGGTCCCATCAGTTTAGCAAGACCTCATCTGCTTAGGAGCAAGCATTAATTGATGCTGATTGAAGCAATTTCCTTACCCAGTGGTGAGAACAAACACACAACCCTACCCTTTGGAATTAGACACTTGGATGTCCGGGTGGCCAGGAAAGAAGCACATGGAGATGTGGACTCCTCGGGAGCCACAGGGCGAGCACAGAAATGGAGAGAACTCTCTCCTTTATTTTCAGCTTCGTGGCAGTGTACTTAGGAGCACTTAACCGTGAGGCAAAGAGGTCAGCCTTTGGCTCCTGCAGAGAAGAAATGAAGGGATCCAATAGCACAGCAATTCTTTGGTCCTCTTTTCTCCTGAAGCTATGCATGATTCATGGGTTACATTAGCATCCCTTCAGCAGAAGGGATCATTAATGCACCAGTCCAGAGGATACATGAGCGACTTCTTTCTGCTTTTGTTACAAATCACACTGACTACCTTGCACACTGCCAACCTTACCTGTGGCTCTCAGCACTTCCCATTTACAAGTAAATTCTCTGTGCTCCAATGTGTCATGTTAGATGCACCTCCTGTACAGAGAAACCTGCCACTTCAGGAAAATGTGCACTGATGAAAGCAGTCAGTGTCCAGGAAGAGTCACACAGAGCAGCTTAACTTCCACTCTGGAGCAGGTCACCCTAAGATAATTGCTGACCCTCTGCTTTTGGGCACAGAGCACAGCATCCATGTCACCACGGCAGTCCTGCTGCCAGCTGCCCTGGGTGGAGAGGGTGCCCTTCTGGCTTACTTTCAGTTCAGGTCAGACAAAAGGATGTTGTGTGTCAAACCTGAAGACCATCTCAGATTTTAAATATTTTTTTTCACTCACTGTTGTTCACTTTGCAAAACACATCCAAGATGCCCGATTGGACAGTAAAAATCCTAGAATCCTATTTTGTTGTGGGGAAAGAAATCTTCTTTGGTAGTAATAAGTGTTTAAAACACAAAATAAAGTTTCTTCAGAGAACATGATCTCACTTACAATTTGGTTCTACACAG
>VYZQ01049967.1:161089-173898 GCA_013400655.1 Mystacornis crossleyi
GTACTGGTACGTTTTTAGCCAGTTCTCTGCTCTTCAGGGTACTGATTTGCAGATCTCCTCCCTTCCTCTAGTTTCCAATAGCATGTTCTCAGCTGAATTGGTTTGTCTTCCCTATACATTCATCCAGCACAGCTTTTTGACATATTGTACCTCTCTGAGGTAAAAAACAAGGGAGGGAGATTAATTTTTCCCTGTCAGAGCTACATCAGGTTCATTGCTCCAACAGACTTCCAAGGTCTGAATGAAGGAATATAAAAAAATGTCCCAAAGTCACTAAAAAGTCTGTCTTCTTATTTGATAAAAGTCTCTCAAAGTTTCACTTAGGTGAAAATTCAAATATTTTTTTCTAACCTTCTCAACACCAGATGAACCATACAGTGGCTGCAAGTACTTTTAATGGCAGAAATACCATAAACTCATAGGAATGTGTAAGAAAAACTGTTACCTTGTTTCAATAAGAAGAAAATCAGCTGGAAAACTCACATTTTTAACAGCATAATAGGGTATATGCAGTGACATTCTGCTAAAAAGTTTGGTGTTCGCACTGAGGGAGTAAAGCAGAGGAGACTTGCAGGTTTCAGTGCTGGAATTTTGCCATTTAATCTTTCCTCTGGCAGATTAGCATGGAGATTACACAGCCTCTGTGCATTGTTACCCACAGAAATAAAATCTCTAAGAGTTTGTTCAGCCGTACTCTGCACTTTACTTATCCATTTTTTATTTCAGCTGCTAATCTGCTAAGGATTTCAGCCTTTAGCTCAGGGTTATCAGAACGGCATTGTGAGTGGATAACATCTGTTTCAGCTTTCATCCATCTAGAACGCGAGCATTAATCACTAGAAATGGAGTGTGAAATGGAAAGAAAAGTTAAATGCACGTTTGATTCTGAACGCTCTTGGAGGAAATGTCTTTCAGGACCTGACCAGAGGGAGAGCTTCGCTGCACTATACCTGGGTTTGCCAGTGCATTTTACATGAAAAGCTGGTCATAACCTGATAGAAATTCTGCTTATTTCGGTTTACTTTAAAGGCACAAACCTTGTCCTACCTCATTTACAAGAAATGTTAAAAACAACTAACCCCAAAACAGTGCATCTGTTTAGCTTAATTTGGTTGTGGTCATCAGTAAATCTTCTCTTTCCAGGCTCTTTGAGCCCCAGAACACACCTGGAGCCCTGAGCTGCTGCAGCCTTGGGTACCTGTGGATATGCTTTCCTCGGGTGTGGGAGTACGCCTGGATGGGTCTGGGACAGCTGGGACGAGAGATCTCTGGAGTCAAGGCTGGGTCTGGAGCATGCGGTTTATTGCAAAGGTCCTGGGCAAGGGGGCCTGCTAAGAGCTGCCAGCCGCAGCTCAGAGCAGGCCCGAGAGAGAGAAGGAAAGCTAGGAGAGAGAAGAATCTAAGAGAGCTAAGCTAAAAGAGCTAAGAGGACAAAGTTAAGAGAGCGAAGTTCCCATTACAATACATTAAATCTTCTTCTATACTGAATATTCTAATTTACACTAACCAATCTAGTACAAGATACAAATCCTATAGTATTTACATACAGCCTATAGGAATCATTACATTACCCTACTGTGTTACATTTTAAACCCTAGAAGTTATTCTTTTGAACCCCTTCTTCCAAGCTAGTGGGGTCTGCTCTGACCCTTGGGCTCTTGGTAAGGAGAAGGGGCACTGTTTAATCAAAGGGGATTACCTTCAGCCGGCCAAGCCATTGTCTTTTCCAGTTATCCAGTAACTAATGGCTTGGCATCTTAGACATCGAAACTTGCTTTCAATTCTATTTCACCTACATGTTTCATATTCTCAAAATCTAAGCAGTCATATTTAAAAGGCTTTCCTGTTCCATCTTTCCCAACACTCAGGTGCTGAGGAATATATAGCAAGGCCTAGGAACTATCTTGGACCAAGACACACTGAGCTGACTCAATAGGCCTTTGCCATCCCAAGTTTCTAGATGTTCACAGATGCTGCAAGGAACTGTGTTGATTTTTTACTGGTCTGGCACATGTCAGGGAGCTAGACTCCTAATTTTTAACTCTAAGAACAATGACCAGCCCTGCCTTGATGGGAGCAATTAGGCACGAGATACTGCGAGCAGAGTTAATTTGGCTTGTTGCTGAGCATCTGTACTTCTCTGACAGTTGCATGGGAAATTTTTACAGCACAGTGGGCTGGATTTGCTCCATTTGTGAGGATTTATGTGTGCCGGGTACCCTCTCTGCACTGGAGAACACGTTGGGGGTTGTGGTGGCTGTGGAAAGCTGGAGATGGAAGATGGCTATATTCATACCTAGCTGATTATGCATGTTTTGTATGTATCCCCTTTTGCAGAGGTGATTCCCAGCTTTGCTTCTTACATCGCTATATGCTCAAAAAGCAGGCACTAATTATTTTCTGAACCTCTCAGAGAAGGCTTCTCCCAGGATTCCTCCAAAACCACAGAATATAGTTCGTCCACAGCAGTCAGTACTACCTACTTCTGTCATTTGAAAACCTCTTTTTCATCAACAGACAACAAGTTTGTCAAGGCATAATTTCTGTGCAGTGCAATGAATTCAGCAGATTACCTGTCCCTATATCATTTATCATTCTTTTCCCTGGTCATACTTTGAGACAAACTATTCTCAGCATCTTGATCTCTCAAAGTCCCTGAAGAAAGCCATTATAGCTCATTAAAAACATCCCAACAACCCTTGCCCATCCATCAGGTCAGTGCTATAGCTCTGGAAGGACTCTGGAAGCACCGTGTTTCCAGATCCTGAGAAGGATGTCTCTCTGGGAACAAGAGAGAAACCTGTTAACAAGACTATTATTTCTCTAGCCTTTCAAAGCTGAGCCCACCCCTAACCTTTTCATAAAAAATATTTCATTTGCTGCCCCCCCTCTGACTTCCTTGCAGTTTAACTGTAGGTAGGCTTAAATATATTCATTTTACGCATAGCAGCAGCCAAGCTCACTCTGTATTCTGGGAAGTGTTTCTGCAGGCCCTCTGGTCCTTTGATTTCCTTGTGTGCTTGGTTAAGAAGTGAAATAGTTAATGTTTACTGCATTACAGTCACAATACTCATCAGCTGAGTTGGCATCTTTTCAAGTGAAGGCAAATGTCATGCAGCAGAGATCAGTTCAGTCTCTCCTCAAACTCGGCTCACCAACATGGGACAGTTATAATAGAAAGGGAAAGGGAGAGACTTTGAACCTTTTAAATTAAACCAGCAGTAGTTCCCAGGAGGACACTTTGTGTCTAAAATCAAGGCCTGTCTTTTTTACTGTATATTGCTGCATATTCTTTAAGCTATTCTGACAAGATCCAGTCTTCACCTACAATCAGAATGTCCACCCTGGTCTAACATGAATCATCTCATTAGACCAGTATAACCAGGAAAAAACAACTGCACGGGTAAGCTCACAAATATCTATTTATATTCACTTTGTGTTGAGGAAGATCCTTTCCCATTCTAACAGAAAAGAATTTACTTTTACAAGTGAGCTGAGAATCTGCCAGGCAAGTGCCAGACATCAAATCTTTTGTGTTTTCCGGAGCTTATTCCATTTACCTGTGCTTTGAGTAGGAATTGAGAGTCTGACACCTCCCCAGATAGTGCTCTCCTACCTTCCCATCTCCAGCCTCCCTCTACCAAGCAAGCTTTTCTTTCTGTTAGGGGAAAAAAAAATAAAAGTAGAGAGGAGAGGGAAAGAGAAATTATTGGCCTTATGCTTTAAGGGTTATGTTATTTAGGGTATATCGTACTGCCTTTCTTATAAAAAAGACATATTAAGACACTTCCTGCTTGGTTTTTCTTCTGCACAGGCAAAAGCCTAAACACAGAATACCATCTCTGAATGACTTGTTTCTTCTATAAATGTAACTTTTCTTCTTTGCAGGTCTTTTTAGCTTTGGAAATATCCTCCATTCTGAAAACTGGTGCTTTTAGAAACCCCCTGACTCTTTTAAAGGGAATTTCTAATAAACTCACAGGGAAGCAATAGAGAAGGAGTCAGCAACTGTTCTTCTGTACAAGCACTGAAGTGAAATACTGAGCTGAAATAAAATATTTTTATTTATATCAGAATAGGAGTAACTGCAGTTCTAGACATGGTAGGTAAGGCATGCACTGACATCACGAGTATAAAATGTAAGTAAGCAAAGTCTGTGGGAAATACTTCATTCTGCACATGAAGAATTGTGAAGGCATAAAAGGTTTGCAAAGAGAAATTCAGTATCTGAGGCCAGAACTGGAACCTGGTCTGGTGAGGATGTTATTTTCCTCACCAGATCCTCCCTTCTTTCCTTTGGGTTCTGTGTATCGTACCAGCTTAGAGAACAGACTTCTTGAAACTACTTAGTATTCATCACAGATGACAGCCTTGTAATTTTGTGAAAAGTAACATCTGTTTAGGGAGAAACTGTGTGTACATGTATAAGCAGGTTTCCAAGACGTGTATTTCAGAGAAGAAGAGGAAGCAATTTTGCTCAAATATCCCTAAAAATTACCAGCCTATTCAACATAATCCAGTGACCCAGAGCAATCTTCCTGGGGAAAGAAAAAGAATACGTGATGATGTCCAGACCCCCAGCTGACATCAAGTGATAATGCTCCTTTACAGATCTACTCCATTACAGTTTTGCTGCCTGATAAAAAGAATTTCCTGTCAGTGGCAAGTGCAATTTTTCAAAACCAGCCTATATGCTGGCCTTCCCTCTGGCTTTAACCAGCAGAGCCTTGCATCACTGTCACTGCTGATACAGGCATCCTATGAGCTTTCCAACTCGGCCCAGGGCTGCCGACTTTTATCTGGTTTCACTGGACAGTTTGACAGAGCTGTGAGGACCATGAAGTTTTGCTGCAGAAGCACAAGCTGGCTGAGATGCTTGGCACAGCTCTGATGAAAATAGGATGAATTTGAAGGTTTTAATATGACCCCACACTCAGGAAGGTTCATCTGGATTCTGTTCTGCTTTAAAAAACTCTTTTCCCAAGGGTTACTTAAGGTACTTTTGAAAAGCACTATAAAATTAGCTCACCATATTCAAATGTAATTATTTGTTTCACTCTGAGATCACCTAAAGAAAATATTTTATTTTACTCATTATTCTACTCTCTCCTTTGTAGCCAGTGGGAAGCAGGACAACGATTAATTGCATGTCAGGGAGTCTCTTGTTCTGGGCAGCAAGAGCTCATTGATGGTCTTGAACTCTGGTTGCATTCCTATATACTTGATGAACATTACTCCTTTAATTGTACCAATATAAATACAAGTAATAACACTTTCAACTAACACATTTCATATGTTTGTGTATTTTTTGAAATTTCTTGGTCAAGGTAACCACAGGCAGCATTTGTTGATGAAAACCATGGTATGCTTTTCACTGATTCCTTTTTAAAAGACATCTGTTCTTAGAAGTTGGTCTGACTTTTAACGCCTGTATTGTTACCATGAGAGTTCAAAGTGAAAGGCTGCTATGTTTAATATAGTTCATCTTCAAAACAGTAGCATGAAACCGCCATGTGACAGTATCTGATTGAAGAAAGCAGCCTTTGGCCTCATGACAAGGCTTGTAGCCAGTGGAGGCCTGGCTGGAATGTGGGGCTACGGTATTCCAGCTGTGGGATCTGCTTCCAGCCACGTCCCACATGGGTTAGCTGCTGCACACATCTCTTTTCCCCTGGGTATGAACAGGAACAAATATCCTGAGCCTCACAACCCAATATAATCGAGGGAGCGCAACACAGAAGGGCTAAGCAACGTGCTCCAAGGCTTGTGCAAACCTAAGGAGCTACTAGCAGTCAGTAGATAAGGTGACACATTATCCTAGAATCTCTATCTTTGCATTCAGGGTACTTCTTTCCATCAGTCTCTCTTTCTTTTTCAGTCAGCAGTCTCTTCGTTGCTCAGCTGTCACTCTCTTTCTTTATCAGACAGATCAGCAATGTGGTTTTGAGGCAAATACCCAGATCGTTTTTATTTGCTGCTCTTTGTTTCACAGACAGAGCAGTCTCAGAGTACATGCACCTGGAATCCCTTTCAGTCAATCAGCATGGGAAGATGTACTCTAGGAGCATGCCTAATTTGCTCTAGTTGTTGATAGATGCTGACTCGATTGGACCAGACTAAAGCTAGTCCAAAGCCAGTTCTCTGAAATGCAAATAGTGTGCATGTTGCATCCTCACTACCGATTTCTTTGCCCTACAGATGTGCTCCTGCTTGCTGATGTATCAACAGCATGAGAAAGTCACACAGCACAGCAAGCCTGGTTTCACTGTATGAAGGGATCAGGAGACACAGTCACTGACAGCCGAATGATGAAGTTCATCAGGGCTGAAAACAGCTAGGACATAAATAATTCAATTTGCAAAATGATGGAGCAAATGCCTACAGTTCTCTGTGGCCACCATCAGGTCACCCATGTGGACGTCATCGTTCCCAAGGTATTATCCCACTATTTCAGGACTCCAGTAGCAGCTAAACCAAGCCATCCTCTGTAATAATGCCTTTGTGTTTGGACTTCAACAGCACAGATCTGATCAGCGACACTGGGATCAAACCAGGTCCTTTGTGGCATGAAAGGGACAGACAGTTTGCTCTGGAACAAACCTATGTGTGCCATCCTTTTGGGCTGTGAGTCAGAGCATGGTCTTTGGTAGTGTTAGATCTGTTCTGGGGAAACATGTTTCATCCAGGCTTCAATATTCTGTGTTTTATTTCTCTAACTGTAACTTTTGTGACTGTAACACTGGACAGATCTCCTTGTTGGAAGCAAAAGGAGGACAAAAATCCTGGCATCCCTCTGTGCAGACAAGCCAGATGCCCTTCAGAAGCAGCAAAAAATATTATTGTACTTTCTCTTCCTGATCTCCTTCAAGCCCCTGTGGGAGTTCACCGGAGGCATCAGCAATAACAAAGAATCCTTAAAATGAATTGTAACAGCCAGGCAGACTTTTTTGCTTGATCACAAATGGAGCCAGAAGATGAATTTCACAGAGAAGAGCAGGAAAGAAGCTGTGAGAAGTTCCATAATGTATTAGAAATGAGCTGGGTGCAAGAGTGAATCAAAAGTCAGGCAAAATAAAAAGGGTCAAGAATGAGAACAAACATCTTGGGAAGCAGCTGCAAGCTTGGGAATATGATATAGTGTTATTACAAACCTACTAATAAAGCTGATTTGTGACTCTCTGGCCTGACCTCCAGATCAATAGTATACATCAAGTGTCATGAACCAGATTCAATCATCTGTAAGTCAAAATGCCCCTCTCTGGAGAGAATGAAGTAGTAAACAAATAGGAATTAATCTGTGATTTCTGTCTGTCTAGATCCAGATCTATCTATGGATGGAGTACTGATCAGTCAATACATAACTAAATATGTGTGGAGAGATTGGTGCTGGCCCATAGGAAGATCTGTGTGTCTCTGGTTACCAGTCTGACAGGAAAATCTTTTATAGAGATACATGTGTTGCTTTGGGTTTGCATGGCCAAGCTTTTGGTAGCATGGGGGCTACAGAGGTGGCTTCTGGGAGAAGCTGCTGGAAGCGTCCTCCATGTCCAGCAGAGCCAGTCCCCAGCAATCCAGAGGCAGAAGTGCCTCTGGCCAAGGCTGGGCCAATTAGAAATGGTGGTAACGCCTCTGTGATAGCATATTTTACAAAAAGAGGGGAAAAAAATATTGCACAGTTGTAGTTGTGCAATAGAGAAGAGACAGACATACAGAAAAGCAGTGCAGGCACCAGGGCAGTGGAGAATGAGGGGCAGGAAGTGCTCCGGGTGCCAGAGCTGAGATTCCTCTGCAGCCCGTGGTGAAGACCCTGGTGAAGCAGCTGTGCCTTGGCAGCTGATGGAGGTCCACAGAGATGCAAAGATCCCACTGCCCACCAGAGCAGGTGGATGCCTGAGAGGAAGCTGTGACCCTGTGGGAGGCCCGTGGAGAGAGGAGCCCACATGGGAGCAGCCTGTCCACGAAGGACCCCGTGGAAGAGTGACCCACACTGCAGCAGTTTGGGGAGGACAGCTGCCCGTGGGATGGACTCAGGTTGCAGCCACACTAGAACTTCATTTACATACGTATTTATATGGTCAGATTGGATGGGACTCTGATCAGCCTGACATAGTTGAGGATGTCCCCGCTCACTGCCGGGGGGTTGGACTGGCTGACCTTTAAAGATCCCTCCCAACCCAAACTATGCTATGATTCTACTTATGGATATGTTTACATGTACATTAATGTTTTTGTTTTATCCTTTGAGACTTTGTAACAGCTAGCTTGCTGTGTAATTAGCTTGAAGTCTGACCAACAACAAGGGCTATTGGAATATTTTTGAATACCAAATTGGTTCTGTGTCATGTCTTATCAAGGGTTTTGAAATCTAGCCCAGATTTCACTGGACAATTTGTCAGATCCTGGATATCTCGGCTGCTTTCCAGACTGCTGCTAGCTGCAGAAGGAGCCTTGCTCACCAGATCAGCTCAGCATTTTGGGCTGTTCTCCGGGATGATACTTGCAGTTAGTTACTGGCCAGGCCTGTGGGAGCAAATCAACAGCAGCCAAACTCTTTGATCTATTTTTTACACCAAAGCCATAATGGCAGCATTCAGCTTAATTTGCTGGCTTAGACATTTGGAGGAAAACAAAAGAGGTCCATGGTGCTTGATGTGAACAGGCTTCAGCTGAACAGTAAGAAATTGGGAACTTGGGTAGTCACAGCTAAAATCATTTGACTCCAGTTGTGGTAACACCCACGTACGTTGAACAGTTTTACTTCACGACACAGACCTTAATTTAGGATTTCTGAAGGAGTCCCCTTGAGACAGAAGTTTACATTGGTGAGGGTGCAGAGTAGGGAAGGTAAGGTCTGCCCTAGAAGTCTTCTTTAATATAAGATACCTAAGATCACAAATGATTTCTCTGGAATGAGGTCTGGGGTGAAGTAGTTGAAATGGCATTGTATTTAGATTCCTGAAAAACACCCTTGAGGTTAAGGTTATAGAAAGCAAGGCACCATTCAAGCATCTGGTGGGTTGGATAGAGAAAATAAACCAGGTAAGAGTATCTGTGATCTTTTATCTTGTTACTGGCAGGTCTTTAAAGCTTCCTCCGAAGCCTCTGCTACAAGCTCCTGCCAGAGGCTTTCCCCTGAAAGTTCAAAATCTCATTTGCAGGACCATTAGAGCTGCGAGGGGCTCATGAGCTCTTTGAAGGCTTGGCCCAGGGATTAAATTTCTAGTCAGATAACCTCTTTGCTATAACCTAAGACCAAATGTGGACATGTGAAATCCTTCTGACTGCAGTGTGTGGGTAAAGAAAGATTTTCAGGTTATTTACTTACTCCGTCTTCTGCAGTGCTGTTCCAGGCAGGGATCATGGCACTAACATGGCCAACATCCATCATTCATAGAAATGTCCCCTCAGAGGAGCTCAAGGCAGTCCATAGGGTCTGCTGCAGACAGGAAACAAAACAGCAAGGAGATAGAATACAGAACAGCAGGAGTTAAACAAGATCTTAGAATTGTGTTATCTGCCCGCCTTAGCACCAGAGTGATAAGAAGGAGAGGAGCTGGGCTCGGATGCTGTACAGTGAATATATTAGCCAGGAGAAAACTTCTTGCTAGCAAACCACTCAGGAAAAATTACCTCTGCTAACAGAGAGAGAAGAAAAAACAAACAAAAAAACCCCAGCCAGAAACATCCTCTCAGCAGGGAACACACTAACAGACAGGAGCTACCACAGTAAACAGAAGCACAGTCTGCAGTATCAAAACAGTGTGGCATCCTGCTCCTTTTGATGCTTGCCCATTGCCAGCTGCGAAGTCTTCACGCTGCCGCTTTAACACTCTGCAATGTGACACGAAGCTATGAAGCTCTTCACAAAGAAGGTACTCCCTGTACCTCTTACTAGGTCCCAGCTTTCAGCAGTAATCAGTCACTGGCAGTCACTGGAAATTTTCCTCTACCTTTTGCCACAAGAGGACTCCAGTCTCTAGTGGCTCCCGGGGAGATGTTTGTGGTTTTTCTAACTAACTTCTCCAGAGACCTGTTCCAGCAAACTAGCAATTAAGATCCTGGTTTAGCAGCAGATCTGTTTTTCAAAATGTAAAATGAACAAGCATGTTTTTTTCAGAGCTCTAAACAGACAGACTACTATTTGTTATCAAGAAAGTCCTGCTCTATCCAGCTATGGCATTGAATGTTTTCGTTAAGGAACATTGTGCTGGAAAACACTCGCGGGTAAAAGTGATCTTTTTCTTATTATTAATTGTATACAGCTGTGTTGAAGCTTATGGCTAATGATAAAGACCTGTGTTTAATAACATTTTTTAAAACTCATTTGTTTTAAAGCTTCCTGCTTCTTGTCTCACTATGTGCCATGAGCTTAAGGGCAAGTATCTTACAATGCTAACAACCATTCATTTGATATCTGATTAATGTGGTTATGGCTGTAGAGCCATTGTGGTAATTATAATGATAGGAATATGATCCTCTCCATTTTCATTTTAATAGAGGCCAATAAATATATTTTATGGCTTTTATGGTATTTAGCAATCTCTCTAGTCATGAACGGGAGCTTGCAGAACTATTGTAACTATGCTGTGAGATATAGGAAAGCATAAAATGCAAGTCTGCTGGACTCTGCAAAATGAGTATGCATTTACAGTTCACATAGGTGGGGTCTGATCTCTCTTGGGGGAAGAGGAGCTCGTTCAGTAGTTGTGAAAGGTGGAGGATTTGAAAAGTAAAATGCAAGGGAAAACACTGCAACCATTTCCTAGGCAGGCTGCTGACCTGAGAGAACTGAGTGATCTGTCTGTTGCTGCAGCTCACCTCCCTGACTGCATTTACCACAGTTTTTAGACAACGCTGATACTGTGTTGTTGCACATCTCCAAGGGTTGTCATAAGAAGACAGCAGATACTGCTTTTCAGTGTTCTGATATTAAAGTCATTGAGTTGCATTACTGGATTGAAGGACTGGAGTAACAACAGTTGAAACACCCTGACTTGACTCTTCCAGCACTAGAATTAAAGCTTATTGTGCTTTGCTGCTTTTGTCACCCTTGTTTATGATAGAGGTCACACCACTTTACGAGCCCTTTTAGGACAGAGCTATGTTGCTGTAGTGGGAAAGTTAAGTGTTGCAAACACTGGCAAACGCCCAAAGGAAATATCACAGCTGCAGACCCCCTAAAAGGAACACTGATTTCTTGCAAAGGAGAGTTGAATCCAGTAGGGTCCTCAGCCCTAAGTGCAAGATACATCCATAAGAGAGCTTTTGTCAAAGCATATGTCATTTCTGGGGGACACTGATGAGTTAGCTTTAAGCTAGGCAGCTCAGGTGGTGTTAGGACACAGCAAAGCTCACCCCAGGTGCAGGGCTGGGTTATGAGCTCTGTATTCCACATCTACCCACTTAGGGTTTTATGCACAGCTCAGGTGTATTTGCATGGACTGCTGACAGCACATAACCAGCAGATGTGTCTTCTGAAGGGCTGTTTAACAGAACAGACACTAGAGGGCTGTGGAAAATGGTCTTTAAAAATATTAGTGTTTGCATTGTTTACTCCCTGCATTTCTGCAGGGGACTTATAAAGGGAAGAACAAGTCCAGATCCCAGCTTTGACAGACAGATGGGGAAGTGATGGATTGCTCTAACCCAGAGTCAGAGGACCCATCTGGTACAAAGCCTGAAGACACAGCAAATTGAAGTTCAGGGCTCCCTGGACCATAAGAAATGCCATGGCTGCATGATGCAAAGCATCAGTCTGAGGTAAATTTTCTCTGATGGTCCAGTTTGCTGACAAAATATTGACAATTTAACTGACAAGCATTTTGCTCTGTGTATCCATGTCACTAACGCCACATGCACTGTCCTAGAGCACATAAGAAAACATAATGTATTATTCTTTATGAGGGTCTCTAACTGTTTTGACAGAAATAATTTTGGATGCTCAGTTTTATATCAAATGAGTGGTGTGTGGCAATGTGGCAGTGAACAGATGAAACCCTAGTAATCATGGAATGATTGCCTGATAAGAAAATAATTTAGTAGAAATCTTTAGCCAAAACACTTTTAGAAGGGTTTTTTTAAAATGTATAAAATGGAAATCCCTGGGAACTGAACTCTAAGTCCCACTGAGATTCATGTAGGATGCTAAAAACTGTAGATCTCTGAACCAAAGTAGCCGAGAAGCCACGGTGGGACAAAGCCAGTCTGGATACAGACAGCTGGACGAATGTCAAGTCCATGGTTTAGTTAAAAAGCCATTTGTACCAGACAAGGTGCTGGCAAACTATCTGGCTGCATTTAAGTGTTGCAACTCTAAAAGCAGAAGGATAAAGGGAGTGGAGGACACAGAAAGGTGTGGCCTAGAACAGGCAGTACAGGAGGCAGCAGGGAGAGTGAGAAGGTAGTATGAGGCAGGGTGAGCTGCTTCTCTCTCTGAGAGAGTGGCTCAATCTGGCAGTGCCCTGAGCCAGGGTGATGAGAGGTCTTGGCATCTCCATGCAGTGCCCTGCCCCACTGCACAGTACAGGCTTGCCCTCAGGGCAAAATTTTGGTGAGGATTAAGTCGAAATCCCAACCAACTTGAAGGCAGTTGGAATCATGACAACTCCACACCTTGCAGATGATGGCAGACATCACAACAAATACAGGTGAACTTAAAATCACCTGCCCTATGCAAGTGATTCAGGGGCTTACTTACTGGGAAGAGAAGGGCTGTGGTGACTCTTGAATAGCAGGGACAGCTTAGGCTGTGTGAGTTGCTCACAGTTTATGATCTGTTTATAGTTCTGCTTTGTACCAGAGCTTCCAGG
>VYZQ01049969.1:0-14259 GCA_013400655.1 Mystacornis crossleyi
TCCCGCGGTTTTTCCTTTCTTAAGTATCACAGAGGTGTTACGAACTTCTTTAATTGGGCTAGTAACCTGCCCATCATCAGAGCCCTCAGCAATTTGCTCTGTGCTGGACATAGAAGTTTTGGGCAGCTTTTCTCCTGCTTCCAGCTGTTGCGGTGGTTGTGACCGCCACTGGGGTGGATGGCCCGCAAGGCCCAGGAGCAGCATCAGATTCCTGGTGGGCTAGTACCAAGGTCTAGTGTCTCCCCCATGCTTAGGGTGAATTCCCACTGAGCCTCACATTACTACTTTGACTTTTGGATTCTGGTTGGCCCGTTGGCCCCTCCCCCCCCCATTTTATATAAATGTTCATTAATATGTATTCCTCTGATTTAATATGTATGATATCTAGATAGTTCTCTCTTGTTCAATGCCTCATTGGTCCTTTTCGTTTTTGTCCCTCCCCTCTCCTTCCCCACTGGACTGTAAGTTGTCATTCTTTTCCCTCTCCACGTCCTGGCCCTCATCTGATTGGTTGTTGGTCTTCCTATAAGAACCCTGGACCCTTCCCTTTTCTCTGTCTTTTGTCCCTGAGGCCTTTGGAAATAAACCTTTGTGGAACCCCCACAGAAGAGCTCTCCTACTTGTCTCCAGGAAGGTGTCTGTACTACCAGCAAGTCGGGTGTTGCTGCTCTCTTTGAGAGGCCAGTGCAATGATAACAAAAGCAGCAGCCCTGCTCTTTACCGGTTTGCAGGAAGGATGCTGTGTCCTTTTTTGAGGGTGACCTGCTAGCGTCACCCACCAAAAACCAGGCTGTGTTAAACCAACACAAATAGTTGCCCAGTCTGTGAAAGACTTTCTTATTTTACTGGTGTTTCACCTGAATGTTTTCTTTACTCTGAAGTACAGAGACTGTAAAAGAGAGGCAGGTGAAACATGTTTAGCAGACTATCATAATCTTAAAAAGCTCTAGAAAACCTCTGTATCTGATCTGTTCCTGAGAACTGACTCAGTTCCTTCAAACAGAAAACATGTCGATATCTGTTATCAACTGAGAGTTTGAGAAATAAAAGTCGTTACGAAAAATCTCATAAATTGAAAGGGTAACACCTTCTGTTGGTGTAGATAGAAGACATGTCTGTCCAGGGATATGGATCTGTAACTCACTGTAGTTCCAAAGGTGTGTCAATACTACTGTCACAGAATTGCAGAAGGGCTGAGTTAGAAGGGACATTTTGAGGTTCCCTAGTCTATATAGCTCCATCAAATAGAGTAATCTGGAGCAAGTTACATA
The DNA here is from genome assembly GCA_013400655.1 of Mystacornis crossleyi. NCBI lineage: Eukaryota > Metazoa > Chordata > Aves > Passeriformes > Timaliidae > Mystacornis > Mystacornis crossleyi. Next base: position 1,272 of record VYZQ01049969.1, read on the forward strand.
GTGTCAGGAATGAGGCAACACTCAATTTAAATTTTATACTTTTGGTTATTTAACCAATAGGCAAAATTCCTTTATTCCAATTTAAAATTCTCCCAGGTAGCAAAGGATAAGAGTCAATACAGCTATTAACCCAAGACAAAAACCTATAGCGCTGGGTGCTGCCAGCCTATTCCTGTGCAGGAGCACGATTTTCCTGCCTGTACACGGGGTTTTAAGCCCTCATGGCCCCTCCCAATCCCGTCCAATGTCCCTCCCTTGAGCTCCGGGGTGATTGCTTGGGTCCACATAAAAGTCTATTTCATTGGCTCTGGTCTAGCGATGATATCTTGGGACTCTTCATTGGTGGCGTCCTCTGTCCAGTGGCTTGCTGGTTGTCAGGGCTTCAGTCCCTGGGCTCCCCCTCCTTTAGGTGACATTGTCTGGGCCTTTGGCAGGCAGGCTCCTCACCGAAATTCGTGGTTACCATGGAGCTACCTTACAGTCCAACGGTAGGGTGGCTAAATTTAGCTCCATGGCAAGCACTTCTGGAGTCTATCCTTTATTAAACCTGGCTTGATTCAAAGATTTTGTGAAATGAAATAAAGTTTTGTAATACAATTTAAACTCTGAAGCTGACAGGAACATTTAACTAATATAAAACTCTTAACGTGAGCATTTAAACATTGTAATAAAAATGGAATTTGGGATTGAGGTAGAACTGGAAGTAGGAATAGGACTTGGAAGGCGAATAGAACATGGAAGGGCGTTTTGTCTTTGATTTTAAAAACAGAATTAACACAAGTCAATTAATTTATCTTTGTTAATGCTAAAACCACTGATTTTATTTATAACACATAGGACCCCATCCAGTTGGATTTTGAGTAGCTCAAAGGATTTAGATGCTGTGGCCTCTTGTGGCAACCTGTGTCAGATTTGAACTACCTTTACAGTAAAAAGTATTTTCCGATGGAATTTAGTGTTTTAATTTGTGCTCATGATCACTTGTCCTGTCAGTGGGAATCAGTGAGTAGAGCTTGGCTCTGTCATCTCTGCACTGTTATATTGTGTACCTATGTACACTGATGACATACACTTGAGACTTCTACAGCTGAAGAGGCCAGCTCTCTCACCCTCTTCTTGTAGGAAGATGCTGCAGTGCCTTCATCATCTTTTTGTCCCTCTGTAGAACTGGCTTCAATCTGCTCATGCTTCTTTTTGTTTTGGGGAGCCCAGAACTGGGTTGAGCCTCGATATGTCTTATCAGTGCTGACTAGAGGGAAAGGATCACGTCTTTCGACCTGCAAGCAATGTTCTTCCCAGAAGCTGCTGACATTTTTTGCTTCAAGTTGTTGGTTTGTAGTCAATTTGATGTGCACAAGACCACCAGTCCCTTCTCTGCAGAGCTGGTTTTCAGCCACTTCAGCACGCAGCACGTACCTGCCCCTGATGTTTTTTCTCCCCAGGATTAGAACTTTGCACTTTGTTTGCTGAACTTCATGAGGTTCCTGTGACGCAGTTTCTCCAGCCTGTCCAGGATCTTCTGGCATATCATCCACTCCTCACAGTTTTGTACTGTCTGGAGACTTGGTGAGGGTGCACTGTGTACCAGTGTCCCAGTCGTTCGTGACAATATCCAACAGTAGTGGCTCCAGTATAAACCCACAGGGTCCACCACTAGGAAATTACCTACAAGTGGACTCTGTGCCACTGATCACAACTGTCAAGCTAGAATGGGAGAGACAGCTACACATGCGAATCTTCCTGATGGAAGTTATATGTGAAACCTGTGGTGCAGTGGAAAAGGCAAAATTATTCATGTGCTGGTACAGCCTGCAATTTTTTATCACATGAACTAAAGGATGCTGGCAAGGGGACTTTGTAATCTGTAGGACTGTGTCTACAACAAAGCTTCCGTTGGCAAAAGCAGACTGTGTGATTTTTCCATGCCACTGTGAAGTGTAAACCAGGCTTAACATGTGAAGGGGTAAGGAAGCCCGTTTGTGATGCTGTTTCCTGGCAAACATTCCAAGATTTGTGCTCACCCCATAAAACAGATTCTCCTACTCTCAGAGCAACCAGGAAATTTTGACACGATTGTTGATGTTACAGAAAATACTAAGCAATAATCCTTTCCATCAACCTAAATTCCAGCTCCTCAGTTAGCTAGAAATATTGTAAGTCTTTTATTAAGTGGATAGTTTTACAACTGTCACATGTTTTTTAGTTCTCTGGTTAATGGATTTTTTGAATATTATAATAAATTAGACGTACAGAACATGACAGGTTGCTCATTGTGAGAATTTCTTGTTGTAAAAAGAGTATAGATAGTACTGACTTCCCTAATTTAGTAAGAAGCATTACTTTGTAAAAAGAATTAAATATTTTCAGTAAACACAGTCTATGTACATGTACTGTTGGGGGTTTAGGAGGTTTTCTTTTTGTGTGTGTGTGTGTTCTTTTCTTCTCCTCTCAAAGGAATTTTTCCCCATGTTAAGGGACGATAGCTGGGTACTTAAGAGAAACAAAGGACCNAAATCATAATAGTTCGGGAGGAAGGGGGTTACATTTTTTTCCATTCTGGGGTGGGAGGGGGACTCCTGCCTTCCTTAATAGACACCTGTCCAAACCAGGACATGTACTTACGTATATGTGTACATATATGGCTATATAAACAAAAGGGGTCAGATATTCAGTTCTTTTGAACTGATGTGTTTCTACTGACTTTAAAAATAGAAAACAACCAAAATTAAGGAAACAGCATGGGCCAAAGACCCTTTTACACCAAGATTTTCTCAAGTTGCTTGCCTGCAACAACGGGGCTGAAAAATCCAAAGCTGTGCACTCTGTGTAGTCAGAGATACTGTTTTTCCTTCAATTCAGTACTTCTGGGATTCAATGAGGGTGCTTAGTATCTCTTTAATCAGGCTGGATGTGTGTTATCTTTAGACCCATGTGTTATCTTTAAGTATTTAAACTGAAAATGTTTGCTTAAATTTTAAGGTAAACTTGTTGCAGTTGTGCTTTTGTAATATGAGTTGTTTTAAGTGAAAAGCTATAGGCAGATGAGAGAGAACTTAGCTTTGTAATATTGTTCTTTCTGGAGGGAAGTTTCCTGTGTTTTACCTCCAAAAGTCACTTCTGAAGCACTAACAATAACAGTTACACAGTAGGACAAGACCCAGAAAATTACTCAGTTCTGGACAGTATCTTGTCTCTCTTGTGTAGCAGCACAGCATTGGTGTACATGAACAGAGCTGTGTTGGAGGTGGTCCCCATGGGATCACAGAAACACACGTGCTTTCTCCTGTTGCACGCAGCCCCCACGGTGGAACAGCACACTCCCTGTGCCCCTACAGCTGTAGCTTCTGTCTCTGGCCACTCTGGATAAACAGGGAAAGATGGGATTTCTGCTGCAGACATTTTGGAGGCTGGATGCCCTCCTTGTGCCAGAGTGGAATGTGGAGGGTTTTCGGTAATGTCCAGTGTGAATAAGCACTGCCTCTCTGCTGAGGCTGTTGGATCCTGAAAATCTAATATAAATATCCGAAGTCCCCCAACTCTTCCCAGAAAAGATTTCAGATTGGACAAGAGGACTGTGTGTCAACCCATGACAAGGACATAGCTAAGAAAAAGAAAGCTTGGTTTGGAGGTCAGAAGATCACAGAATCACAGAATAAGCTGAATTGGACCCACAAGAATCATCAAGTCCAGTTCCTAGCCCTGTACAGCACCATTCCCAAGAGTAACACCATGTGCCTAGAAACATTGTCTAAATGTTCTTGAACTCCGTCAGGCTGGTGCTGTGACCACTTCCCTGGGNGACAGGTCCCCAGTCTGATGTCACCCCATTCACTGTAACCCTTTGTGTCTGATCCCTGAGCCAGTTGCTCACCCATCCCATGATGTGTTTATCCAGCTGTGGGCCGGACATTAGGTCCAGAAGGATCCTGTGAGAGACAGCATCAAAAACCTTACTGGCTGCCCTTAATCAGCTGGGTGGGTTACCTTGTCATAAAAAGAACAGGTTTGATAAGCAGGACTTTCATCTCATGAAGACATGCTGGCTGTGACCAATGACTGTGTTGTCTTTCAGGGGTTTTTCAGTACCCCTAGAATAATTTTCATAACTTCACCAGGCACTGAAGTGAGATTGACAGGACTGTAGTTTCCAGCATCCTCCTTCTTGCCCTTCTTGAAAATCAGGGCAGTGTTTGCCAGCTTCCAGTTATCTGGGGCCTCTCTGGATTCCCAAGACTACTCAAAAACGATTGAGAGAGGTTTTGCAATTACATCAGCAAGCTCTTTGAAGACTCTTGGATTAATTTCATCAGGCCCCATACATCTGTAGGGATCCTGCTGGAACAGGACATCCTGCACAATTTTGGGGTCGACTGGGAGTTCATCATTCTTGCAGTTATGGTTCTCCATCTCAGGGCACCCTTTGGTCCACGTCTTGGTTTAAAAGACACATGTCTGCCAAGGAAAGCAGTAACCTTCCTGTAATGGAAAGATGATCCCCTCCCTCCAAATTATTATAATTTCAGAATTATGGGGCTTCCAGGCAAAAATATGAGAAAAGGAATAACAGTTCTTTACTAGAAAATATATATGTATGTAACAAGACAGAGCAAACAACAACAACAACAACAACAAAACAGGATCAGAAATTCCCCACCCGTTGAGCCATTTCCCCTTTGGTGTAGCAGATCACAACCGGCAGGGGGCGCTGGCGGCTCGGGCAAGGCGATAGCTGCAGTGACGGCCTTGCAGCCGGCAGGGGGCGCTCCGACGCGAGCCCTGAGCCGCTTCAGGGGCAATGGCCGCCTCGGGAAGAGAGAGAACGGGGGGTCGGGGGGTCGGGGGGCGGCCGGCTTCCCCGGGCTTTCACATGTACAGTGCGGGTATCCTGGCAACAGCTGCCGGCGAGGTTCCGGTCAACCAGCAGCAGGGACCCTCTGTCCGGAGAGAGAGGAGGTGGGGGCCCGGTTTCCCCTGAAACACTCACGCAGACGCTGAGGGTCTGCGGAAGTGGCAGGTGCGGGAAAGTCCCAGGCAACCGGCAGCTCCTGTAAGCAGCGGGCTCACCAACAGGCAGCAAGGAGAATTCTGCAGCAGAACTGAGTCCCTGGACAGGAGCAGTCCGGCACCCAGAACCACAACCATCTTCCCTCCAAGCGCGGCAAAGTCTGCCCACCCCCAGCGAAGAACTGCGAACACCCCGCCCCCGGCCAGAAGCATTTCAGCGGTATGTCAAGGCACACGGCTAGTCGTTTTGTCTCTTGAAATCACTGTCCATTCACCATCTCCCTGACAACAAATGGGAAGAAATTCCCTGAGAAACCTAACCCAGAACAGTTCATCTGTGTTGAAGACGGGAGGCAAAGAATGCGTTACATACCTCTGCACTGTCCATGTCTCTGTTTGTGAGGTGACCATCCTCATCCTGTAATGGGCTGATGTTATTTTACACTGCCTATTGCCACTAATATATTTGAAAAAACTGTTTTTACTGTTCCCCACAGTTCTGGCACCTTCAACTCCAGCTGAGTTTTAGCCGCATGAATTTTCCCTTTACAGTGGCAAGCAGCATCTCTCTGTTCTTCCTGTGTCACTTGACCTTGCTTCCACTGGGCATACACCTTCCTTTTTTGCCTTATTTCCAAGAGAAGATTCTTGCTCAGCCAAGCTGGTTTTCTGCCTCTCCAGCTTCATCTGTGATGTTTGGGTATGGCTCTTAGGAGGTGATGTTTAAGAAGTGACCAGCACTGACGGATGCCAATGCCTGCAAAAACGTTTTCCCCCGGGGACCTGATTACTAATTCCCTGAGCAGCCTGAAGTCTACTCTCCTCATGTCCAGAGTTGAGGGTTTGCTGGCACTTTTCCTTCTGTCAATAGAGATTTTAAATTTGATCACTTTGTGGTGTCTGTGGCCAAGGTGTCTGCCAATCTTCACTCCACTTATGAGATCCACTCTTTTGACAAGCAGTAGATCAAGGAACAAAGAGAACTAATGAATAAGGTAACATTTTTGGACTAGTTTCCCTTTCAAGTCTCTGTATTCTTAAGAGGGCAGTTGACGTAAGCAAGTGCAGGTTTAGTTCCAGTCAGCCTTAACTATATAATTCTGATATTTAAGAATTGTTAGCATTGTTATGGGCTGGCTTTCCAAGCAGTAGAGGCACATTATCTTTATGTGGGAAAGGTCTGCCTTTCCTTTAAAAGGAAGCAGGACAACAATAATGCATAAAAGACTAATTCTACTGGTTTATTTGTTTGTTTATTTTTTAATTCCTATCAAAATATGCATTGTCCAGTGTTACAGATTGTTCAGTGTTGTAAATACATTGTACTATCTTTTCATATGCATCAAGTTATTTGTATTTGGGCAAGTTTAAAAGCCCCTTGCAGTATATGAGGAATGCAGGAAGATGTAAATATTTCTGAAATAGGGAAGCTAGGAAAGTGGACAGTCTTAAGCCAAAAGCTTTAAGATTATCTTTTTAATGCTGGGTCACTAGATATGTGGATTAGAGGATTATTTGGAAAGAAACAATGAGGTTTTGTCTGAACATATTGATATATATTGCTATTTATAGTTTCCAGGAAAGTGTGTAGGGAGTTTGGTTGCCAAAATCAGAGATGCAAATTGTTCCATACTACACTGATGGATGTTTGGCTTATGTACTAATACATTTGCCCTTAGTCTGGAGAAAATTGGTTCTTCCTTTAATGGTTCCTTTGTGGCAAGTAACAGTGAGCCAACATTATAAATAAACTCTGAGTAGTTTAAGGTTTCTCTGCAGCACAGGCAAAATTGAATTTTACTTCCCTATGGATGAAAGCAAGGTAACTCTTTGGGGGCAGAAAAGTGTGGTTTTCTGGTAGTGTTAGACCTGATGCTGGGGAGGATGGTGCAGGTAGGTGAAGAAGTATAGGAGGCATCAGTTGGAGGTAGAAGAAAGAGGCTCAGAGGAGTGTGGCAGTTTTGGGGAGCTGTTCAGAGGGCAAGGAAGGATGACTGGCATATGAGGAAATTTTTTTTAGGGACATGGCCAAAGCTGCACACATATCTGGGAGAGGTAGGAAACCTCTGAGGCCCTGAGGTGACAGGTACTTGGGCAGGATAAAGGATGTGAAGTTGTCATATTTCCCACTAGTTAGCCAAGTTGAACACGGATATGGCCAGTGCAAGCTGCTGGATGATGGTGAAAGCAGGGCTGCAACAAGCAGCCTTTTTGTCTGGAATGAGCCTCCGTCATTAGCACATGTTCCTCCAATCCCGCATGCTGCTGTTCTTCATGACTTCAGATGTTGCACTGGTTTCTTTGCCCAGCTGTTGTTTCATATCTCTTCTTCCCTTTTCTGCCTTCTGAGGATCTGCAATAGTAGTGAGAGCAGGTGGAGGGAGAAGACAACACTACTTAGGCTCCTCCAGAACACCTTGTCCACAGGGCCTGATGGTATATGCCTTTCTTGTTTTGCCTCTTCGTGGTTGGATGGAGACAGGCACCAAAAAGAGCTTGCTGCTTTGGCAAGGGCCACCCATTTTAAAGAAAATTTTCTCACTACGTTTTTCTCTTGTCTTCCACAAGTTTGGAAGTTTGGAAGTTTGTAATTTCAAGCTACAGCCTAGCAGAAACAACTTCTGGAGTTGTTTCTGAGGTTGTTATCCTGTCAACAGGCTGGAGCTCAGAAAGAGTGGATAAGGTTATCATATTTTAATAATTTAAAAGATGCTCCCAAAACGAAATTTATATTGCCCCAAACAAACTTTTCTTTGTAGTAATCTCAAAGGCTATGCTTCAGAAGAAGTGTGCCTTCAAAATCTTGATTACAGAAATGTACCATATACAATTCTTGAATGCACAAAATCTTGAGTATACATTTATTCAAAATCACAAATACACTATCTTGGATGTATATCTGGAAATTACCTGAAACACAGTCATGTCCTGATACCGGTTATGCATTTTGTGTTGTAATCTACAGTAGTTTCATAAATAATAAATGTTATTTATGAATAAAAAAGGGTTCAACAAGAAGATGGAACAGCACTGTATGACATAGTATTTCCCTGGAATTTCAATAGTTTTGGTAAGGATAAGAAATGGACATGGTGCAGGAATTACTGGCACCTTTTCCCTTCCCTTGTCTGTGCCGGATCTAGCCATGTGTCTGGGAGCATGCGTGTCTCTCGCGTGTTGGTGTGTTTGGGATCATGCAAGGGTATGTTGATGATGGCAGCTAGTTGCTGCCAGGCCACAAGAGGGACCCAAAGACATGCGTTGCTATCTGGTATCCCTTGAAAACTGGAAAGATCGTTAGCTTCCAGCTTGGGTTTTCAGAAAGTAGCTTATTTTCTTTTAATTTTAGCTTTCAGGAATTTTACTGTGACTCACCTGTAAGCTTTCTGAAGGCAAGTCTGAGAAAGGGTCTAGAAAAAAGGCTGCTAGACATAACATATGATTTTAAACAATTTTGTCATGGCTGCAAAGCACACAGTGTGCATCTAGACTGATAGTGGTAAATCATCTGAAGACATTAGAAGGAAAGCATCTGCACTCATGTATTATACTGCGGGTATAATATTAAGAAAATTAGCATCTGGAATTTTCCCTTTATTAATATTTTGAACATTATTAGTATTTTGAACATTCAGCCAAGTGGACAACTGCAGATGATGAGACTTTTCCATAAATAAGAGGAAAAACTTACCAAAAGTAAAGTTGCTCCACAAATATAATAAATAGGAGACGTTCTGCATGATGCAGCTTTGCTGCTGCGGCAACTCACTGTTCCTCCAAAAGATGACTGTGAATTGTACACTGCATGTGCAAACAGGGCATGTCTTTTGTAGCAGTGGAAAACATCTTTGATATGGGCTGGTTTGGTCTGGAAAGAGCAGCACTACCTGGATTTAGCTGCGTCAGTGGCCTCATTAAGTAGTCCTGAGAAATGTCTTCCTCTGTGAAGAGATCTCAGATGCTTTCTTCACTGGGACTGCTACCCTTTTCTTTTACCCTGTGGGCAGGGCTGACTCCTCCTACTCATATACCCTATTTTATTCAATGTAAGTAGTAGAGCCATGTTTTTCGGTGTACAAGAATAATTTCCAACAGTGGGTGGGAGCAATGACTAGAGATTATTTTATTGCAGTGACAGCTCCTTATTTGTCAACTAAAAATCTAATTCTATTGAGTGGTGATGTGGTAATTTAACATCACTGACAGTGGCAGAATATTGTTATACTGTATTGCATCTGCGTAGCACCCTCAGTCTGAAATCAAGTTGAATCACTGTCATTAACAAATTCTGTTGGTATGTTCTTGGAGGAGGTATAACAAAGTTATCCATGATTTACTGGTAGGGCAGTTGGGCCCAGGGAGTGATCTCCTTGGGGTCAGGGAGTGAGTCAAGAGCATGACTGATAGCAGTGTCCTTCTTGGCCAAGGAGGTAATGAAGTGGTCTTCTCCACAGCCTCTCTCTTCTTCTGCTCTCAGCCTCCAGATCACCTTGCCAGGCTGAGAGGCACTACAGAACAACATACAGGCTTCAGATATGCACCCATCCATGGTGGAAATACTGCAGGGGCTTTCCTCTGTCTTGTACTCAGGACAGGCCATGCCCAATTCTGCCCAATGAGAAGGGGCTGGAAGAAGTCAGTTTGTATTTTCAACTCTATGCTGCATAGAGGGAACATACAGTATGAAGTGTAATGATAGACTGACATGAAAGGCTGTTCCCTTCCCTCTCTGCTTTTTCTGGCAGCAGCTGAACATGCAGTGACAACACACCTTCCATTACTAATATTTTGAAACCTAAAGCAGGAGAGTGCCTCAAACCACAGCCTTGTAACGTAATGAAGAATATACACAGCTGCAGTAACAACCACATAATTATTTAATTAGTTTTTGACAGCTTCAAATTGCACAGGCGAAGGAATGCATGAACCACACATGGAAACCTGCCAGCAAAGGTTTTACACGTATGCAGATGGTTTTAGCTATTGTAAGCGCAAAGCCATGTTGCTGCACTTTTACTGCAAAACCTAATAGCATATCATGCACTGGAGAAGTTGTATCAGGGGAATAAAAATGGCATATGTAATTATTTCTTCTCCTTTATGTCATAGCATTACTTTTGTTATATTTCATTTCCCGTAAATGAACCCTGTGAGACCAAAGATGCGAATACTTTAGCATTAATTTAAGTAATCTGTAAAGTAACAGCTTCTTTTGGCTTCTGGAATAAGCAACTATGATGCCACTAATTAACACTGCATATCAATTTATATTTTAAGATCCTATTATGGAGATTAATAATTAATATCTCTGTTGGGAAATTAAATATTTGTATTTTTATTTTGAAAAAAGAAAGGCTCACAGAAGTGTAAGTTTGTCAGAAGCCACAATGTGATTCAGGGACAAAAGAGATGACAAGTTAAGAATTTCCTCAGTTTTAATTTGACTCTGCAGAGAGCAAGGGCAAGAAATTTTAATATATAAATGGAGGAAAAATAATTATTTGCAACAAAATGGATGAAGAAGGCACTAACATTAGTAGAAATCTGTCTTAGGCAAATAGATTATTCCAAAGGGGAAGATAATAATTTAGAAGTGAAGTGAAGCATAATGTACTGTAAATATTTGCTCTTCGGCTGCTGCAAAGCCAACACCCATCTCCCAAGTCACTCCAAAGTGTTTATAATTTCCATGTGTTGCAAGCTCCATGATTTTATATTAGAGGGGAAGTGATTTCTCCTGAATGCACCTAATTAAGGCTAACAGCTAAAATAAAACATGAATTAATTCAAAACTTCACTCAGCACTCTAAATGAACACAAACGTTGTCTGAGGTTTAAAAAGTTAAGTCCCCCTTTTTTTCCACATAATTGAAGTTTTCATATTTTCCAGCCTTTGCTTTTTATGATTCTGGCTGGGATAGGAAATGCTAAAAGCCCACAAGAAAAGGCTATTCCCATAGAGCTGTGTAAGATATTCACAACAAAAACCTAAACCATGCGGAACACATGTGGTTTCAAGTTTCACAAGAAAGTCAAAACCCAGACTCTCTTTCTTGAAGTCTGTAACACGTTTTGAATGAAACTGGGCCTGTTTTCAAGAAAATCTGGTCAGATCCCTGGTTTTGAGTTGAAACCATCTGAAATTTGGCATTTGGCAAGTTCTGGGAAGAAGTCTTGAGTCCTGATCTTGCTGGTGCTTCAAGCGGGACTTGCTGTAGATGGGAGGTGAGTGGAGGGGATGTCAGATCTCAGCTGGGGGAGTGGGGCAGGGGCATTGTCAGGGGCTTTGGGGCTGAGGAAACCAACACAGCGTTGGTGGGTCTCCTGAGGCAGGGAGCTGTAGTTAAGAATGGTTGTCTGAAAGTCATGTGGCTCACATCCAGGACAAGAGATCCTGGAGATCTTGTGCGTACCCCTCAAAGGGCACCTTGCTGTGCCTTCTCATGTACTCCCAGAATAAAGATTAGAAGACCCCAAATACTTTGGGACTGTGTTCATCACTACACTGTATTTTGTAAGATTCATGCGGATACAACTGCATCCACACGAAAAACACACCTTTATTTTACCTACAGAAATCTCTCTGACTAAGCAAATGAAAGACTGTTAAGAAATACTTGGCAGCTATGATGAAGCTATGCAATTTTTTTTTTAATAGCCCTGTATAGGAATGAGTCATTAGTTGATGCTGCAGCCTCAGTCTCTAAGATGTTATCAAGGTAAAAGTTATGAGCTAAATTCTGGTGTTGCAAGGATGGATATCAGAGCAGAATTTTTTCTTGTGCATTCCTAGAAACATCTTTATCTGATACTAATACTATTGTAAATTATTGAAACTGTAAGGCTTTTAAATCAACCTTACCTTTAACTTTCTTTCCTGCTAATCGTTTTAAAATTTCTGTCCCTGCAAGCAGTGAAAATAGGCTAGGAAACTTATAATCAAGGTTTTAATAATCTGACTAGAATTCAGTATTATCTATACAGACAAGTTTATTTCTTGATCTCATAAACAGATACCATACACAGCTACCAATACATTCTCCCACTTACATTGCTCTGTTTGGGAATATTCAACTCTGAAAATATAAAGCTGTTTTGTGCTGAGGCCAAAATGTAAGCAAAGAACAGAGCAAATGGTTTATGAATGCATGGAAAAACAGCATATGTCTGTGTATAAGGAAAGAGCTCTATATCAGACTAATGAGTATATAGTTTTCCTGTTTCTCTGATGGTATTTTATATGTGCAGTTCTGTGAGTCCAGTACTGTGAGGACAATAGTTAGGCTCATAAATGAAATATAGCTCATTAAATCTCCAGTTCTTCCATCCACACTCACTTTGATTAAGCTTAGGTCAGTCCTGTGTGAGATAATTATTTATTACCCTGCCACTACTACTTTTTTTTCCCCAGATGTCTGTATTTTGGCTTTATATAACATGATAAAGTCCCTTTTGCTAGCAAGTCTTTTAATGCAGTATAGTTCTGCTCTGAATCTCAAAAAATGTCTACAGTGTGCAGCTTTTCATAATTCATGCCTGCTGTTGTTCCTCTTAATAAGAATACTAAAGGAAGCAGACACTGTCATCCACCAACCTGCTTCCCCAAGACTCAGTTGCCCTTCATCTTGTCCAGAATTAGCTGAAAATCTCCAAGATGACTGAGTTTTCATCACTTCCCTGAGTGGCAAACAAGTGCCTTTGTGGTTTTTGTCATGATACTCTTCTCTTGTTCAAAAAGAACTTGTGGGAAACACCCCCAAAACAGACTTGTTTTCTTTAAAACTATCTTTTTCTGTAGTTCCTCCAAGAAGCAGACAGCAGTTGAGCTTTGGGGATACTGAGACTAGTAGCGAGCTTTTGCTGCACTACACTCAGACTGTCTGCATCCACTTCTAACCTCTTTCCTTGGCTGCAAACTCAGAGGCTGCTTTTCCCACTTTTCCTGGTTTGAGACAAAATTGAGAGGAACGTCCGAATTTGAACA
>VYZQ01049973.1:313-25541 GCA_013400655.1 Mystacornis crossleyi
TCCTCTCTGAAAACATCGTGTTTCAAAGGGGTTCATCAGACTTCTCTGGCAATAGACGCCACCCTTCCAGAACCTGGGTTCTAAACTGGAAAGTTTAAACTCGTGTTCATGTTGAAAAGGCATTAATTTTCAGATATGTTTTCCATATGTGGCTCCAACGAATCAATCAGTCCCTGTACTTCAGATAATTTCTGCAACCTCTGGCTCCTTACATTGGAATACTGAAAACCCCCGAGATCCAGCACACACCAGCAACCTCTGCCCTTAGTTTTCATGGGACTGACAGGGTTTGGCTGGGTGAGGTGGTACAGAGAGGTTGACGTAGCCAAAGGTTTGGAAAATTAGAGAAATAAATCATGTTCAGTGTTTCTTTATTGTCCACAGTAGCTCTGAAGTGTAACTAAAATTCAATTATGTAGGTCCTTCTTGCCCTAAAATTATGCAGCAGCTGTTTTCCAAATGCAGTTGTTTGGAAAATGATATAAACTTGGAATAATTATTCCAAATATTGATAGCTGTTCTTTGCTATGATTATAACAAAAAACACCTCTATTACTAGATATTTTTCCTTGAACAAGCTACATCATATTTCCTTTTCCAGCACGAAAACCACACTTTACAAATACCTCTCTAAAGTAGGCTTGTGGACTAGGCTGTCAACCTAAAGGAACTTAGTACACAGTTCCCACTGAGAGGCTGTGGATTTGTCTGAAAAGCCAAGTCCTAAACTAGCAGGATCCCATAAATACAATTGCATTTGTAAAGATACATACAGATCCATGTTTTTCTTAAATAATAAGTGTTGACATCACAATCTCATTCAAATCATCGAATTTAATTTAGCTCTTGCTTTGCACCAAAGCATATATAAAGAAACCCTCCATCTGTCACTGCGGGAATGACTTCTCTCCCTAAAATACCTTACATATCCACAGAAAACCGGGCCTAAATAACGATTCATTGCTATAGAATAACTGCACAAAAGGCTGCTTTAGTATCTGCATGTAAATACTCAAAATACATTAAAAAGTCCAGTGTGCATTGACAGGATTCCCAAAGGCATCCAGTTGGAAGTAGAAAATGCCTTCTATTAAAATACTCCCCTTCCCAATTAAGAACCAAATGCAAAATTCAGTAGGTGTCCAAAAAGTCAGAGAGTACAAATAAAAGAGCTGTTTTCTGTTACACTGATCAGTAGCCAGCTATGGCTTAATCTGCTCATTAGAAGAGAAGTATCTCGCCTAAATTAACCAATTTAATACCTAATCTGGTGTACCACAAGCACTACTCTATTAGTGAGAAAATTATGGGCAAACGCAGGCAGAGACCCACACACAATAATGTGCTTAGCAAAGCCAGGCAGCGCCTTCCAGTGTCTGCACTTAACTATGAACTACAGAGGTCTCAAACACCAACAGTTTGCTCAGTTAAAGCCTCATTTTGTTTCCATGATGGTTTTATTGCATCTCAGAATGACTTGAGCTCTTAAGAATGTGATCCAGCCCATTCTTTCTCAGGCACAGCACGCACTAGGTTCAATTCCAGCAGATGAAGAGACAGATGAAAACATTAGTGGAGTGAGAAGAAAGCAACACCAAACCTCTAAAACCTCGTGATGCTCTCACCCAGGCTTCTCTATCCCCTGAGAAAGATGAATCAAAAACATTACAGTATTTGTTTTTTGCCATGATTGTTAGAAGTCTTCTAACTGGAGAAAGCATAGAGAGAGTACACAATATTGTGTACATCACGTGGATCTACTCATCTGCTTTCCTAGCCACTGTTCCTTCCTGCTCTGTGTCCATCGCTGGATGGCTGCGGACAGTGCCAGCACTCTCAAGGAAAGACTAACCAAGTTACACAAAGCTCTGATCAGCTCCCCCAGGTCATGCCCTGCTAGCACAGCTGCTGTGATAAACCAGCTACACACAGTGAGACCTCAGTCTTCAGAAACTTTCATGAGTACTAAATTCACTTGCGAAAGGGAAAGCATTTAAGGCTCCCATGATGTAACTTTGTCTGTTGAAGATGTTGATTCAATATGATGGAAGTGTTTCATACATTTGTATTCATATCATATTCTTAATGGCTCCAAAGTGTTATTTAATGTCAATTAAATGCTATTATAGTGTCAAAGGGAGTTAATTTTCAATAGATATTATTCTTCCTTAGTACTCTGTTGTAGTAGTTCTACACTTTTACTTCAGTAATGGTACAGCAAAGTTAACTGCCTACAAATGAACTGAAATAATGAACAATATAATTTTGTTCCCAAAGCAAATTATACTGGCACTTGCCTGTCTGCCTCTCCAGTCTAAAACACAGTCTCTTCTCTTTGTTTTCCAATGCTGAACAAACCACGAGGAGTAAGTGCATAAGAAAATGCAATAATATATGAACTACTGTCTGAGTAGGTCCCCTTCCTCCTTGCATGATTTCTAACGATGTGTTGTCTCTTTTCTGGCTTCTACACTAAGCTACCAAGGACAAACTCATTCCTTTTTGCCTTTTTATTTTTCAATGCTTCATTCTCCTACCCTTCATCTGGTTTTAGGCTCTCTCTCACTGTAATGATTCCTCTGGTATCTTCCTAGCAATTCCCTGCTTCCTGCTTTAACAAGTCACAACAGCAGCTTTCCTCAGTTTTCCTCCCTTTAATTGGAAGCCCATGATTTCACATGACACTCAAATGCTGGGTTTTGAGCTAAATCTGGTTTAATACCTCTTTTATCCACTCCTTGCACTGACTCCTTGTCTCTAACAGACCTGTGCTCCGTGGAGGTTTATTTAACTAAATCTGTGCTTTTTGTCAGCTTTGCCTCAGTAGCAGGACACTGCTACAGGCCAGTACTTGTTAACCAGTCTCCAATGTGATGTGAGCTTATTTTATTATTTATTTATAATGCTTTCAGATTTGTCTCACATCTGTTCTGTATGAATCGGCACAGAAATGACTGACACTGTGGTGCAACAAATGTGATCGAGAAGCATGAAGTTCTTCCCAGGTTACTTCTGGTCTGACAGATGAAGGTTAGATTGACAGGGGTGAACAAGACCCAGCATTCCTCTTCTCCTACAAGCCCTAGAGAAGCCTGGTTAAATGAGAATTTAGCAATTTGCCATCCTCTGTCACTGCTAAAAGACATGTTTCAAATACATTGTCAAATACATCCTCCTTTCTAATTTCATGTTTAGATGCACCTGCTTAACACAGAGGTGCACTGCTCGGGAAGGTGACGGGGAGCAGTTCCTGAGGAAGGGTCAGATGGCAGCAGAACACCTCGCTCACCGCACAACACTGCCCAGCACCATCTTTCTTTTTCCAGCAGAAATCACCGTGCTTGGCAGGAGAGGAAAACGGCAAACCAAGTTCCATACTGACATACCGGAATACTTCTGAACTTCAGGTTAAGCAACATCAAAGCTTGTGATTATGCTCTCTCCTATAGCTTAGATAGAGCTGCTGTTACCCCTTTTGCCTCAAGAAGGTCATATATTTGACGTTTCACAATTGAGCTACGGGGATCTATTCTAATTAAGAATAGACCCCTATGATGGGGTCACAAGCAATTACATGAAGTCTAATTATGTAACCAGGGCAATCGCCGTGTTCAGAGTTTGACATCTTTTTCCAAATATTTTGTCCAAAACCAACTTTTATTCCCAAGAACTTGCTCTCAGAATTTTGCACGGGACATAGTGAAGGCTGTGCTGTCTTCCAACAGCCTTCCATCCAGAGATACCCATATTCCCAGTCTCTGACTGGACTTAAAAGGTATTTTTTTATCTCTGGTGCTTTCCAGCTTTTCTCTTTGTCTAGTACCTTGACTTCTACTCTTTTACTAATGTAGTTACTAACAAAGGGTTTGAACAGTGCTTTATGCTGAAAAAAGTATAAATGGTAGCTAGATTGCTCAGAATTTTGAGGACAACCCGTGTTTGCCTGAAAACATCCCCAGTCATGGCATGTTCAATCACAGTAATATATAATTTCCTGAGATGACTCCAAATGTAGCATGAATACATTTCTAAACATCACGACACATTAAAACAAAGACACATTCAACCGAGAAAAAAATCATATGAAATTAAAGTGATAGGTATTTGGAAAAGCAACTGTGGAACTCAGTTCTGGATACAAAACTGTGATGAAAGGGAATAAATCAGGAGGTCACTCTAAAATATTTCTGCAGGAAGTAATACCAAGGCATTTTGTAACTGGACTTGCAAACAGAGAGAGGGTACCATTTGCCATGTATTAAGAGTGCATGGATACAGAAAGACTGGCCATGGTATATCATACAGCCAGAAAATGTCCAAAATCTGAAAAATGCAGAATTAACACTGAATACTTCAACTATAATTTCACTAATTAAAAAAAAAATGTCTTACTGTCTCTTCTCAAGCAGGCTGGGATATACCAAGGCGATCTACAAGCTCCCTTGTCTTTGGGCAATTATTCCTAAAAGTGGTGCAGAGTCTCACAAATGTGCACACAGTAACTTTGGCTCTGTACCTCAGGAGAGGCTCAGTCTAACATTCACAGCATACAGACTTGAACAATTTGGACATGCTGGCTACTACTTTATCGTAATAACTATAACATTCATGGCAGATATTTTAAATTACAAGAACTGTGATCTGTCTTATGCCTTGCAGAGGGATTTAACAGAAGTTTGGTTATTTTTTAAACAGCAACAGACATAGGTATTGCAAGTCAGTCGACCAAAACAAATCTATAACTTTGAGATGTTTCATGCTCCTTTTAAAGTGCTTACATTATTAAATATTTGAATTAGTACCTTGGCTTTCCTTTCTAGTTTCATAATAAATTCCAAAAGCTCTCATTTCGGACACAAGCTACAGCATACTACAAAAACGACAACAGTAACTTTACCAAGTAGTTTTTCCCAAACAGAACGAAAAAAGCCCAACACTGTCTCCAGAACTATAGAAAAAAATTTTCCCCTAACAATTCACATTTCATTTCTCTATAAAGATCCAGACACAGTAAAGTTAGGCCACTTTAGGTAGTAAAGAGGGATCCCTCATGAGCTTCAGTTTTAAAAGTACCTTTCTTTACTTTTTTTTTTAACCTAGCTTGCTGTCAACCATCAGACAGCCAAGCACTCTGAGTGCTTCCCTATTCTTCCCGTGTCAGTGGCAAAAATGTTCTATTAATATAAAAATGAAACCTGGAAGTAGACTCTAATGCAGGCTGCCTTTGCACAGCTCTGTCAAGGGAACAGAGGAGTTGAAAAATCTTCTGTACAGTCACAAACGAGATGAAATAACTAAGAAAAACCTCCCCACAAGAGCTCAAAGGGATTTGCTGAATAAAGACAGCAGCCATGCTGCTTCCCTGACATTTTATGAAAAGATGACCTCTCTGAAGATTTCAGATCTTTCCTATGAACAAACACAATGGTTCCAACCAGAATCTGAAAAGTCATGATCGCAAAAAGGGATAAAGACAAAAGGGTTTTAACTAACTGAGTCTGTATGTAATGCCTTAAAATACTTTTAGCAAAAATATCATTCTGGCTCTTTGAGTCTTCACTAGGAAAAAAAGTAGCACAGTTTACAAAGCGTACATAGGCACAATACCAAGAATAAATTCTTTTCTTTTAATAAACTCACTCTATGTGTTAAAAATAATTTCTTAAGTGGATTTTCCAAAAGTACAACTGAAATTCTACAACGTTTGCTTATTTTCCCATATGCTGAAGTACCTTCTAGACCACACTCTCACCTTTCCTGCTGTCTATCTTTTTGGAAACAGCAGTAATCATAAAATGGTGGAACGGTTTGGGTTGGAAGGGACCTTAAACACATCTATTTCCATTCGCTGCCCAGCCTGTATTTGTGTTGGGATTCCCCTGGTGCACATGGAAGACTTGCCCTTGTTGGAATTCCTGAGGTTTGCACGGGCCCACCTCTCAAGAGTGTCCGGGTCCCTGCGGATGGCATCCCTTCCCTCCCATGCCATGCGTGTTAGCACAGTTTCCAGGAAGATCTGCTCCATGATCAGTCTGGGCACACAGCTGAGGCTGACTGGCCTGGAGTTTGCCAAGTTATCCTTCTTTTCCCCTTTTAAAAATGGGGATTAATCATATATCGTAATCATATATCATAATCATATAGCTAGGCTTTCAAAACATAAGCTTTTCAAGAGTTCCTTTAAGCCTCTGCTTATCTCAAAGCACATTAGCTAAGTCCTGTCAAACCGTTGGGATTTGGTACTACAGAACACAGTGCTACTATCAAGAAAAGTGATTCCATTATTTTTATTCACTTACTACCAGAAGCTCAGGTTTCTGATGTACAGAGTATATGCTATTTTATTTAAACTTATTACTACTGAATATCTGCTGCAACGTTAATATTTTATTGTATTATAAAGAGATCTCCAAATATCTCAGGTCAACACGACTCAAAAGGCTCGAAGGAAAGTGGAAAAAAATCCCCATGCCAAGAATCATAACCAGGATTTCAGCATCTGTTGTTCTACTTGGTTTCCCATAGCAATATTTCATTATAAGATTACAAATTACTCATGCATATTCTTTCTTCCCTATTATGGGCCTCAATTTTATGAAAGCCTGTCTAATTTATAATGAACAGGTTACCCTTTATTTTCAATGCAAAATGAATGACCCTTAGAGAATTAATCTCCTGTAGCTCAAATCTCTTTTAGCCATATAATTTGACAATAATGTCATTTCAGGAATATGTCTGGTTTTATTCTTGTGAAAGGCAGTACCAAGGAAAAATCCAAAGAGACTGACAAGCAGTACCTATAAAGCACAGGCAAATAGAATACTGAAGAAAACAACAACCCACTAGTAAGGGAACACACTGACACAGCACGTAGACATAGACTTCAAAAGCGAGGTCATGGAAACGTCTACCATGTTTTGGTGGGAAGCAAAAACTTTATGTTACAATGGCTTTAAGCCAGCCAATAACAAACAGGATGAAAAAAATACTTCAAGAGTAACTTACCATTTAAAGCTTGACTGTACTTTGTTTTAAAGCATGTGCCACATTTCAACATCATAGAAAGAGCTTTTCTACTAGAATGGTACAGCAAAATGTTCAAAGCTCTTAAAAAATCTTACTTCCTTTGATTTTCACATTGAAAAGTATAACCGATGGTATGTGTAGAATATCTACGCCACTTATTATCCAAAGTGTACTTTTTGCATATTTTTGTAAGTTGAGACTGCTGGTTGAGCTCCTTTTAAATGCAAAGGAGAAGGTAAGGCTGTTTGTGTATGTGAAAATGCATCCATCAGTAGGATTATTACAGTGTCTCTGGAGCATTAACTTTTTATTTCATCCTGAATTTGTACTGTGCTCCTAAAAATAAGGCTTTATTTCAAGATTTGACTCCCTGAGGCCATCTCAGTATTAAATAAGAAATCTACATTCACATCTGTACCACATACTATACAAAACTGTATGACTGAAACTTACAGCAATTCCTCCCTGGAGTTTCTGCGTTAGTGCTTTTCTTCTCTCTCTCTAGCATGAACATCTCCAAATCAGTTTGTATTACAAGGCAGTAGATGAGTCAGGCACCTAAGAACAAACCAGAGCTCCAGTCCCAACAGGGCACTGAAGTCGGGAGCACTGAGAGGCAGCAGCCTCACCCACCTGCAGGGCTGAGCCCAGCGATGAGATGCAGAAGCACAACATTACACAACAGAGGCAGCATTCTTTACAAAGTTACTGTCTGAATGCCTGAACCATTAGGATTCTTTCAAAAATGCAAATGGGCTCTTCTCTGCAAAGGCTACAGATTCGCCACAGCCTGTGAGTTACCTCTTCATAATTTGTCTTCCCTGGTAAGGTTTAGGTGACTTTACTGGCTCAGCCACACAGTTTTCATGAGGATAAGCACAGTAGAGACTGATGAACACAGTGGTGAGACTATGGTGACTAGGTAACTAAATTTTTGCTTTTCCTATGGTTGATTGTGTTTTTGGGCTGCTGTCTAAATTGAGGGAAAACAAGAACATAAAAAAATTTGGAGCTTGCTTTTCTTTGTGCCTTTGCCTCCTGAACTTCAAATAGCATAGCTGCTCCTCATGCATTTTTGCTCTGAAGTTGTGAGGAAGCATTTCTAGGGCACTAAAAGAATATTCAAGTGCTGACATAAGCTGAGTGTTCCACACTGGCATTTAGAGGATTGGAGAGTATCAGGCTAAAGCTCTTCTGTGTCTAGAGGGACTGATTTCAGCAGCATGGTTGTATCCTGTGTTCGCTGCATTAGTCCTGGAGGGTTCTTCCTTATGCGTTCCTAAAGCTGCCAGCACACTTAAGATAGAGGAAGGCTGCCCTGCCAGCAAAACTAATGAATAATATATTAACCAATTAGAACCTTTATAGGATAGGTAATTATCTGGACCTTTAAGAAGAAACTAGAATATCTAGCAACGCCTTCAAACCCTTGACATCTGGAGTCACAGACTTACAAATCCTGATCCAGCTACTACAGGTGAAACAAATTTTAAAGCGTTCTTAACTATGAACCACAAATGGTCTAGAAACTACCCAAGAAGGAAGACTTTTGTTTTCCTTTTCATGGAATCACTATACTTCTGTCTAAAAAGATGATAAATTAAATTAATCAGAACACAAATATAAGAGAATTTTAAGTGTTTTCGCAAATAATCTTTCTCCAGTAATAAGCAGTAATCATTTGCTACAATTATGTATAGCTAGAATTATTAAATATAAATGTGTAATGTCAATGTTTAATTTTGTCTGTTCCTTTTGTAAAGCATGCAGAAAGATTAACATTTTAGAGAACTCATACTGTAGATACATGGCAGAAACACTCTTAAACTGTCAGATTAATGCAGAAGAAAGTCAGACACTCATATTCTGGTCTTTTTTTTTCACATTCATTTTATTTGGATTTAAGTAGCAGTGTGATGTTTCTATTCCACCTACCTGTCATCTTTGAAGCTGATTTTTAAATCCATTAACCTGATTAGTCAAAGTAAATGGTAGCTTGAATAGTAATTTAAGCCCAGTATAATGTAATTTGTAGAATACAGAGTTTATTTTAAATGACAGTTCATAGAAGCATATATGTCTCTTATACATACTGAAGCAGGCACAAGCATTTTAAGTTCTAAGGCTATTTCTACATATTAATTTAGACCTAGTCAGAAATAGTTAGGGAAGTTATACGCTCCAAAAAAAAGATTTTAGGTAGCAACATAAAAAATGTATTTATCAATTTTTAAAAGAAAGCATCTCAACTGTATTAAAATTTTAACATGATTGTGGGCAGACGGTTCTGATTTTGGAAGAGAACTTTTCAAGACACAAAATAAGTAATGCAAATAAGTCACAGCATCTTCAAGACATCCTTGACATGGTCCTTGGACGCAGACAGCACACGCAACCCTGCAGTCCCTGGGATCTTTCTGGAAACCTGAGGTGACGTATGGCAACACACAAGTGGCTGCCTGAATCCTTTAGGAAATGCTGGACTTTGGTTATTTTAAGTTTCTGGCCATATAGAAGACAGGATATAAGCAAAATTTATGCTAATAACAGTTTGAAGTAGATAAAAAGCTTTTTTTTTTCTGTACAAAAATCAAGGCAGTGTAAACAAAATGTGTGTCAGGTGCTTTATTTCCAGCCACACGGCCCTTCACGGGCCCCCTCTGCCCATTGTTTTAACCTCTTCACCCCCTGCACAGCGTCTCTCTCAGGCTCCCTCCACCAGGATGAGGAGTTATTTATAAAGCATTCCTATTAGCCAGGGACCTTAGACAGCATCAGAGATGAGATTTTAGGTCCATTTGCAAAATTTGCTTTGGCAGCTTTGTGAATTGTGGAAGCAGAACCAGAAAAACACAGGACTAAAATTTTCTGCTACTTCTAAGTTCTTTTTAAGGCCACTCTTCAGAGGCCTTAAACTAAACTGCAAACTAAACTTAACTGCAAACTATTTCCCCTTGCATCAGGACATTGGCTTAATACAAGAGGAACGATCCCCTAAAATTTGGTTTAAAGCTAAATTATAAAAAAAAAAGAAAAAAAGAAAAACAAGAAAAAAGATGATGCCAAAATATCTCCAAACTATTTTTTTTAAGCTGAATGAGTGATATATATTTACTCCACACACAGGAGCAACATTTGCTAACCCCACTCCAAAGAATACTGTGCCAAATTATTTTCACTTTTGTAACAGTCATTGTTTTGTATTAGAAAGTTTCTTTTAGGCTTTAGAAATTTGTGTTGAGATCCTCCCAGCAGAATAGCAGTTGTCTTCCAAAAGAGAAAGAAATGAGTGTCTTGTATAACATCTTATAAAACATTGAAAGTATATGATTTTCAAGAAAGATATTTAATTTTGTGTAAAAAGCTGGTAATTTTAGCCATTGGTCTCTGAGGTGTTAATACGACTTAACTATATTTCAGGCAAATCATAAAAACTCAGAGATAGATTAATGCAAACAGCAGAGCCTTTAATAGCCAAGGGAAGTATGAAAAATAAAGAATTCCAAGGAACAAAGAATAACACTTGAGCCAAGATGCAATAGGAGACTTGTGACAAAAACAGTGAAAAGATTTTGTATTAACTCTTTTCCAAGTATCCTGCAGAGCTGCGCAGATTTTATAGAGAGGTCCTGCACTGGGGGATTCCTAATCCCTATCATCATCTTTACGAGAAGAGGTAAGAATACTCATCGGGATTCTTCTGTCAAACGAGTCCTCAAGAGGTCTATTTCCTCTAAGATACCAATTGTAGTGAGAGCGCTGTTTCTCTCCACTGTAAGATTGTTGGAGTCTCCAATCTGGATACTTTAAGAGCTCTACTGAATAGATTCAGTTTTGAGCTGTAAGTGGATAAGAAAGGTCAAGATTGTCAGACACAAGATATTTTAAAATCATAAAGTAAGAAACAGCTCAGAAACAGTTTCACTAAAAGAGTGATTAAATTAATACAGCTGCTGTATTCCCAAAGTCCTTAGCAGAATGTTGGAGACAAAAGCATTTATTTGGTAACACCCAGTAACATATTCGTAATTCTACTAATTAAAACACTTCCCATGAAAATCTTCAAGGGGATGTATGCAAGAATGTAAACCTGAAATTGTTAGACCACGCTAGTATGGGAGCTGACAAAGAAATAAAACTTTTATGTGACATGTTGCTGAGCCTCAAGTGTCACCTGTGACCTGTCTCAGAAAGGAGACAGCATGGAAAAGCTCTCACAATAAATGAGACTCCACCGACACGATGCCACTGGAAAAGACACCGAAATCCAGATGATAATATGGCCCACAGACAACTTGTGAGGATTCAGAGACTGTTCTTTTTCCAGCAGGCTGCAGGTGGAGCCTTGCACATCTCTAGCTAAAACCACAACCAGCCAGGAAACTGCAGACTCACCCCACTCTTGCAAAACAGCCCAGACGAGAGCGATTGAAAATCCCCTCGAGCAAAGGTTTGTGCCACAGTCACTGCCCCGCTGCTCCAGCTTTTTGTGCCACCAAGAGCCTGAGCCTGCTCCTGAGTGCACACGCTTTACAACAAGAACAGAACTATGATGGCAAATGGGGCCCAGTCAGCAACACTTTTACTTCCTGAAATATGAGGAGTTAATTTGCACCTTCCCAAATTACTTTTGAAGTAAATAAATCTTTCTTCCTATTTTAATCTCACCTGGAACATAAAGAAGTTCCCGAAAGAAACATGCTCACAGTAAGTGTCTACTGCAAAAAAGTATTTAAATATCTGTCAGCTTCATTCAAACAGTCCTGCCTGGCCTTTTACTTACTGCTTTCTCAACTCAGCAAGACAATTACAGAAGTCACCCAGGTAATTTATATCTAGCTTTATAAATTAGAGTACTATCAAAGTCAATTTAATTTCATTTCTCTGTGTGGAAGTCCACATGTTGGGTGCAGGTGATATCCACCGTGAGAGATCCATCAGATCCACGCTTCAAAGGAAGGTTTGAGTCTGGTGTTTTAAGAAGGGATCTGTTGTGTTTTCAGATGCTACACAGAGTTCTTTCCATTTTCATGGATCATTAAGAGTCCTCATGGAGCACAGCACTGGGACTTTCTGCTTGAGCCCTAACATTTGCTACTTAGCTGCTCTTTTCAGACAGATTACTATTATTAGCTTTTGCAGGATGTATGGCTGTCTATTTTATTTGTGACCCGGAGTGGATCTAACTATGTGTCCTGCAATATGATAGCTGTTAAAATGATTCCTTTAAACTGCTCCACTGAATATCACTAATTGGTTTTAGATGTGATGATCATAAGCTGTCAGATTCTTCCCTCTAGAGGTCTGCCTGATTTAACAGCAGAATGACCAGGCTACAATATATTCAATTTTTTCCTAAGTTGATTAAGAAAACCTATATTATACATAAAATAGCATCTTCCACAACAACAGTATATATGAAACATGATAAATCAATACCAAGCACTTTTTCACCTACCCAAAAATACCACTGCATAAAATCTTAACCCAAAATGAAAAGAATAACAAAACAAAACAAAATCAACTCCCAAAGCATACACCACAGCTACTGCTTTTCAGGGAGTTATGAACTAATGTTAGTGCTAACATTAAATAACACTAGAATTATGTAATGCTGACAACCATAATTAATGAACATTTTGTCACTGAAAAAGAGAAAATAGAATCATGAAAGAATATAAAGGTAAAAGAGGAATCTGTGACTAATGACCAGAAATACATCCCTTTATATGTTGTTTAGTACCAGAAAAGGATCACCATGAGTGATCAATGTTATACCTGATATCTGGGTAACTACCTTAAAATATCAAACACAAGAAAATTTTATTACTCTTCATTTTTGCCCCCCCTTTTTTTTTAATGGCGGATCTTCTCCTAATATCCAAAAATCTGAGCTAGTGCAAACAGACAATTTCTTCCCATCCCACACACAGCCTTCTCAGAGAACAACCAACCACTTTATATGACTATTCCGCATTTTTAAAGTTCTGCTTATGTTCTATGGAATCTTCTGTTATATACAACAAGACAAATGTAATCCATCAATATTTCCTTATGCATTACTTTATTTAAATGGCCTGTTGTGGTTTCAATGGAATCTATTCAACTACCAGATCCAGATTTTTCTTTAAATAATGAGCTCAAAGCCTGGACAAAGCCTTCTAGCTAAATGCAAACCAGACTTTTGATGATAAATCCTTAGAAGGCAATTACCTCAATTTACAACTATCACATTATTAACTTATTTAGGGGAGTTAGACATAAAATATAAAGAACCATTTTGCTGCTCAGCACTACTTATGCTTTAGAGTTCATTTTTATGAAATGAATTACAGTATTTTGTATTTTCAGGCACTGCCCTTTCAATTTGTCAAAATTATTACCCCATACCCAAAAATGTTTACAACTCCATCCATATTGGCATCATTCACAAATGCTAAGCTCCACTATTGCAATTAAAATAAAAATAAACCAGTAGATCTAGATCTGGATGCTAATCTGGGTGCAAAAGAAAACTGCTAACAGTTACTCCTTGACGTTCATTTTCCAACTAGAGGTACCTTTGCTTCTTCATGGTTTCTCTTAAACACACCCTAATTTGCTTAAGAAAAGCACACATATCCCTATCAGGACTGAGGTACTGACACATAGGTTCTTCCAAGTTATTTGTTAAATCATATACTCCAACATGGAAAAAGAATTCATTAACCTTCCCAGAAGAATAATTGTATCAAAGCCTCAACAAAAGACCTGACAGCAATGGCTCTGCCGATAGGAACTATGAGGTTCAACGCAGTAAAAGCAAATTTTTTTTCATGCTAATAAAGAAATCCACTACAAGAAAACTGGTTTTCAGCATTCATTACACCTGTATGAGCTACTGTCCTTTTTAGCAGAGAAAGTATGCACAAATGAGAGAATACTTCTGTTCATTGACTCAAATTCATAGGACACAAATATTGCTCATTACCGGTATTTTACAGGCATTTTAAGAACAGGTAGGTATTAACTACATCTCCAGCTATAAACTGGGCAGTCTTTTTTATCAGCTGAAAGTTATACTTCATTTATTTTGGCTGAATGTTACATTTCTGTCAATTAAAATGACAAAGATGACAACGGACAAGATTCCTGTGGGTGCCAGAGATGAATACAATAGTACATCAATGTAAAAATGGAAATAAACTACATTTGGCATGCTTCACGATCCCATTAAAATACACTTCCCCCTCCACTAACAGGCACCTCAGTCCAAGTTTGTTCTTTTAAAGGAATAATCCCAGCATGTCTTTACAAGCCAGGTTTTCACTTACTGCTTCTAATACAATCTACCAACCAAAATAAAACTTACGAGTGTCCTTTTGCCTTGAATTGCTTCACATTCCACAGGCAGACAATCAAATCTGGCTCTGGATGGCTGCATAGCTGTGATCATGTCACACAGTGTAAGAATAAACACAAAGATGGGCAAGGAAGGATAAAACCTCAGAAATCCTTTTTTTGACTCCACAGACTTTCCATTAGACAGCACAAAAGCTAAAAGGATGATATGCTGAAGAGCATTTTAAAACGCTACTGGAATATTTGGTAAGGTTATTATTCAGTTCTAGCTGTGATCTACTAGTCTCTAGCTATCTTCTTCATTCTCCATAAGAATAGATTGCAACACAAATTGCAACAGTGACTTGAATTAAGTATAACAGGTTTTTCAGATATATTTTCAGCCTTCAAGGACTAAATATATGTGATGGATAAAGCCCCAGCTAAATTTGTACTCCCACTGCATCTATTTAAGTACAGGGGTTACTTGAGAACTGAAGTATTAAATAAAAGAATGCAAACTCTACTGGACTGAGTTTGCACGGGAAGGCAAAAGGTCCACTGTATTAAACTGCAGCCCTCATTAGTTGCTTGTCTCGCATTATCCTGTGCCTTCTCAATGCATTTATTGCCTACTATGCACCTATGCACATAACCTGGCATTTGAAGATGAGTAAAAGTCACACCATTTCACATTAGGAAAGGTGAAGGATCTCAAAGCACACCTTTTGGTGAAGAATTTTGTGTGGTCTTGGACCAAATGAGCGCTTGGCCCTTATGGCTGCAGAATCCATATCCTGCTCCACACAACTGCTTCCAGCCTGGAGACAGCAACTCTATAGTTAACAGACTGCAAAGAATTTCCCGGAAATGTATTAAAAGGCTCCTTATGAGCTAGTCAAAGGAAGAAGAAATGTCTAAATTGCAAGTAAAAATTGTTCCTAACTCGCCCAGATCCAGGCCTTTACAGGCTGTAAGCTCAGCGATCCATCTTCTTCCGCTGTTGTCTGTGGAAGAATTCCTCCAGCTAACAGATCAAATCTATCCTTACTTTCTGGGTAAGAAGAATTTATGATTTCTGGTAAAAAAAAAAAAAAAAAAATCAGAATTTCAGTAATGATAAACTATGATGTACTTCACAGTAAAATTTGCTGGAATATATTTATACAAAATTTCGTAAGTCACTCAGATGCTACTCCTCTATTCAATTCTCTTCATCAAACCATATTTACTCTCACCAAGAGTGTTTGTTCCAAAGTAAAGCACTTGATATCCTGATCTCCTAAGCATATGCTAGGTGGATGAAAAGTACCATGTGGCTAAAATAAGCCTGCATGCAACACTTCTTCCACTTCAATGAGAGACGGGCAGCCTACCAAAAATTCTGAAAATCTTTTCACAAAGAAGGATAATTTTTTGTACAGAATTCTAAAGATAAAAATAGCAGATTAGGAGTATGTTTATACAGCAAAACACTCTGCTTAAGGATCCCTGCAGCAGACCAGGTCCACAGCACGAGTAATACATCCAGGAACATCGAAAGGCACAGGCATTTCCAAAATGGGTCCCACATGCTCTGACATGAAGACTTAAATGAGTCTCTGCAAAAATTATGTGTGAAGAAAGTTAAGATGCCTCCCTAATTCTGTGAAACCAAATCCATGTCTTGGAGCTGCGGGTCCAAATAAGCATTTAGAAAGCACAGGGATGAGTCATCCTAATACCCTGATCCCCTGGAGATCTGGGGTGCAACGGGAGAGACTGGGAGAGCACTGTGCACTTCTCCTCCCTAGCTGCCCATAACAGCTCAGGTGAGTTTTTACATGACAGGAAAAAGGAGAGGAGAAAACCTCATACTGACTTGGTGGAGAAAGGGGTCAGAGATGTCCCCTTTTTACTACCTTTTTTTGAAGCACACAGTATTGTAATTCAAAGAAACTCTATGCTATCCTTCTCCCTGAAGTGCAAAATTACAAATGGTGACGCCAAGCTAATCTATGTGAACATTTAAAATGGGAATTTATAATAAGACAAATAGCTCAGAACTCTCCAAATATATGCTACATGTGAACAAAAAGAAAAAGAATAGTTCTCTTGTCAACAGCATGAAACATATTGGATGAGATCAGGATTATGACTGTCAAAACCTGTCAACAGCATTTAGAATTTTCTCTGTTCCACTGCATATATTTCCCCGTATCACTGCAAATCCAAATAATATCCTCAATGACTGGAGACCAGATTGGGATTTACAAATGTCAGAAACTGCTTTGTGCACTGATCATAAGTGAAATAATTTATAAACTACACATTGCATAAGAGGAAATTAGTGCACTGCTTTACAATTACTAAATTCAAAATTTTATAAAAAATTCAATCAACAATTAAAAAAGAAAAGTCTTCTATTTCTTCTCTGCTGTATAAATCGAAAGAAAATTGCATGCAAGAGTACTCATAACTGCATGTAGGAATGGAGCACATACCCGCAGCTAACTAACAACTTGCCTTGCAGTGATGAAAAAGCTGATAAAAAACAGTCTGTCAGTTTTGTAGAACTCAGATAATTCTGATCTCCAAGCAGCTTTCAGGACACAGCTCTTTGCACAGCATTTCTGTCTTCTCTCAGGAGAATTACATAAGCAATTATGAGATAAAATTTTGGGTTTGGATCAGATCATTCAACATTTTCTGACATTGTACACTTTGCCCCAGAAGGAACCTCAGAAGTAGTCTAGCCCCAGAAGTAACCTACCAGAAGTAGTCTCAGAAATCCATGGCTTCTATCAGCATTTTAGTCACTGCAGAAGGATGAACATCACCTATGTGATCAATGACTAACATTTCTAGCAAGAACGTAGAGCTGAAATGCATTCTTAGCCAAAAAATATTAACATTAATACGAAAAACAATTTCTATTGTTTCTTTATCCACTAAGAACCAAGTCCTACATACATGGCTGAAAATAGACAGCAAGCACTTATCATTTCTTGCTACCATCAACACAGTTAGTAGCATCACAAGAAATTTTTAAAACTGCCTTAGCACTGCCTTTCCCAGCACATGTTCTCATTTTATTATCCAAGAATATGCAATGAAGTAAAGACTCCTGTCTGGACTTGTGAGAGGTACTTTCCTACTCTGAAGCCAGGAGAGGCAGTTTTACATTGAGAGGTACTTTTCACTTGAGAAGAGGAAAAAAAATCACTATTTTGATGGAGAACATCTCTCTCTCCCGAGGCCAAAGAAAATGCTTTCCTCCGCTGAACAAAAAAGCTGATCCAGGAATACTCAGGCCAATGCCAGTGAGTTTGAAAAATCAGTTATTTTGACACATATAGGTCTGTTAACTGAAATAAGCTCAAGCTGGCTCTAACCTTGGGAAGGGACAAAGCACATTTATTACAGTTCTCATAAGGAAGGATTAATGTTAACTGTGCATGTTGCTACGTGATCAGGCAAGTGATTACAGAGGAGGAACATTTCAATCAGAACAGTATGGCAGTTACAAGTACAATAAAGCAGTCAATAATTTTCAGCGTTCTTACCAGTCCTGTTATTTAGAAGGAAACACACTGCAGGACAGCATAGATTATACACGAAGGGTTTGTTATGCTGGCAAACAGAAGTTTCTAGAAAGCTTTAGCTGGGCACAGCTTTTTCAGAAAAAATCTGCTTTCATTTCATAAAAGAGGACATAATATGTTTGCCACTTAACAGAGCATTAGTAGGTCTTCCATAAACCCACATATTAGTGAATGAGTCGTGAAGGTAACACTGAATTCAACTGGATTTCTACATCTGAATGTATTTTGAGAGTGCAAGCTGAATACACATGGCTAATAACAGCTATGAAAACAGAAGCCTTATGCACTGAAAGGTAACCAATAAGCTGTTGCGGATGAACCAACAACACCTCAAGCCAAAAAGCCTGAGATTTATGCTTGCAGTGGGTTGACCTCGGCTGGTGCTCATGAAATTGCTCTGTCACTCCTCTTCTCAGCAGGAGGTGAAGGGAAGGGAGAAAATGAGATGGAAAAGATTCAATTTGTTCTCTACTTCCCACCAACAAGCAATACCCAGCCTCTTCCTGGGAAGCAAGGCCTCACTAGGCATTGCAGTCATTACAGGAGACAAATGTAATAATGAGTGGCCCTCCCTCCTTTCTCTTACTGCTGAGCAGACACTGTCTGGTATGGAATATCCCTTGGTCAGCTCCATCAGCTGTCCTGGCTGCGGCCCCTGCCGAGGTCTTGCCCACGCCCAGCCCACAGGCAAGAGGGGAATGCCGGAGAGAGCATTGCTGCGGTGCCCGCGCCGCTCAGCCACAGCCAAAACACCGGGGTGCGGGCAGCGCCTCTGTAGGGACCGACACAGCACAGCTCAGGGAGGGCTGCAGTGTGGAACATGAGCTCCGGCTCAGCCAGGACCAAGGCAACGCCAAGAAACAAGGCTGCCTTGGCTGATAGTCACTCTCTTTCCCCAGCAAACCCCAAATCATTTGCACTTCTACATGTGTTTTAGGCAACTTCTTCTTGTGCCTCCTTCATTCTGTTTGCAGGACTTAGGCTGCGTGGAAGGAACCAAGTGATGATTTCACATGTAAAAAGCTGTGGAAATCTCAAATTATCTATTTGAGAGAGAGTATCTGCATGTAAAAAAGCCATTTTCACAGATAGCTGCTCATCTGATACATAGTAACATTTTATTACTTGAAAACAACAAAATAAAACTTTTCCCACTCTACTTAGACAAAAATTATTTCCCTGAATAAAATGCTCTCAAGTTTCTCCAAGACACTGAAATGAAATTGTGTTTTTTTCTATATAATTTATTATAACATGTAGTCCTAACTTACTTAGAAAGTTTCATACACCTTTAAAATTCATAAATATACTCCATACTTATTTCAAGGACTGTTATAACAAGTACTGTTAATTTTTCTATTTTGATTAACAACTGTGAGGAAGATTAAAAAACTTGTTGTTTTTTTTTTTCCTAGGCACTTTATTCCCAGGAACAATTCTACTTACTCAAGTAAGATGTAGCACTTGAATAAAGTGGAGATTTATAATCCTAGTTTCACAAGAGGAAAAATTGGAAGCATTTCACTCTTTGCATATGTTTAGCAGGTTTCATTCTTTCCTGATGTATTCCAAAACATGATTCTGTATGCGTACATCTGTATATATACACATAAATCAGTGTATAAATGTGTGTATATATATACACACCAATTGTCACTGTTGCTTATTGCAATTTTACCACTTTATTAATCAAAATTAAATGGAAAATATGCATATAAATCCAACACAGAAATGTTACTGTTAGATTCTGTTATCTAGTATTTTTGTATTGTAACTTATTGTAACATTTTTTAGTGCTATTTCTTTATAAAGGAATCAAAGAGAGAACTCTGAGGCAGAATCTGTCAATTCAACATCTCAACAATATTCAAATTTACTATGAACCTATTATTTCTGAAGAAATTACTTGTTTCATCTATTTCACTTTCAACAAGACCCTTGTTTGAACCATTAAGAAATACATTTTAGTGACAAAATTCTTCCACAGATGTTTCAGAAATCTGCTCACTTTCAAAATGAAGTAATTAAATCTGATCTCCATTGTACAGAGGTTCAGACTGGGGCAAGACAAAGTGGCCTGAACTTTCATTTTCCAAATGAAACACTTAAATAGCAGAAAATTAAAAAACCCGTAACTGAGTAATCCTTTTTAAATACAAGTTCAAAATGAAAAAGTCACCATTCAAGGGCTGAAAACTTTGTGTGAATAAAAGTTCATGGCAAGTTTAGAGGACTAAGGATATGAATTAAATCTCTTGCCCACTAACCTTTTTTTTTTTTTTTTTTTTTTTTTTTAATTTAAGAATAGCCAGACAGAATAGAGAAACTCTGCATGAATCCCTTTTGGCCCAAGCTTTCATCAGCAAGAGGGGTTGGTTGGTTGGTCTCATACTCCGGAGTGCAGGCACTGTTGCTGTGGTGGACCTGCAGTGCATTTGCTCAATCTTTAATATGGACAATTGCAAAAAACACTTATTTTCTAGGGCCTTCCTGCCACTGCTGCCCTATCACACTCCCTCGTCCTTTCTGACCAGAAGCCAGTGCTATTTAGCCAGTAACAGATGAGAGCAGCACTGTAAACAGAATTCATGTTTGAAGCTGCCAGACTTGACCGGTACCTGGGTCCCTGACAGCCACAGGTAATATGGGCCATTTGCAAGCAATTCAGGTCGTGCCCTCGGGAGTGAAAGGAGCCCTCCACCTCCTCTCACCAGCAATAACACCACGGCTTCAAACTTCATTCCCTTCCTACAAAGGAATTGGCTCACTCTTTTTTAATCCAAAAGACAACTGGCGCCTCTGATTTTTTTTTTTTTTTTGCTACTCCTAACAAGAAGACTGCAAAAACTTCATGTCTGCAAGGACTCAAATTCCAGTTAATGAGAAAAACCAGAAAAATTGGGTGAGAGTGTACCACAGCATCATATCTGTTGAGTGATTCATCCTGAAATGTTCTTTTTCACTTTCATTCTCTAACATCTGTGATGATTAAAAAAATAAATCTGTGCTGCTATTTAAGTAACCTGACCTTTTCTTATAAGAGCCTTTTGGATGTTCTTCTATAAGCATTCCATATCTGGATTCTCCATAGTATAATTATTAGTAAGATATGTAAAAGGGAGAAGAAACCTTATGATTGTTGAAATGATTGTTCATATGAAATACAGTAAGATGTGATGAACGAGTCAGTGTTTTATTTTTCCCAGACCAATATTCCACAATAAACACTTTCAAGACGAATCATTAGTTTCACTGATTTCCACACCATTTCACTTGTAGTCTTAAAGGAAAAAAGAAAAATTATTTTCAGTAACAAATATGACACAGGATTCAGAATTCAGTACGGAAACTTCAAAACAAACAAACAAAAAAAACCCAGATTACAAATCATTCAAAAATTGTTTGTACATGAAGGTGTTACAGTAAGAGACTGGGCATCAGACTCTCAATGTCTGAATCCATATAATGCAAAAGCACAAAAACTACACATTTTTAAAGTCCCAGTGTACTGAAAAACTCCAGAAAACTGAACTCTTCAAGAAAAGTTGGTAAAGACACAAGTATCTCAGAAGACGCAAAGTTTCAGAAAAATATTCAGAAGGGAGGATTCAGAGGTAATTTCAAAGCAGCACTCCTAAAATTTTGGAAAAGACTGGATCAGAAATTATGGTACATAGACCAAAAAGAATGGAAAACAATAAAAAAGGAAAATTTCTGATGGGCAGCCATCTCACAGGAACCCTTTGAATCAATTTTCTAAAATCACTAAACTTCCAGGCACACATGCACACGTCCTATCCAAAAAGTTATTGAAAAAGTGCTTTAAATTTATCAAGTCCATTTTCTCAGCAGCCTTATGTCATTTCACAGCTGAAAACAAAAGCCACCAAAAACTCCATCAGTGTGGGTGGTGGTGGTAAAGCTCATATCTCTTACCAGGCTGCAAAATAAGGGAAAAAAAAAATATAACCCAAATTGAAGATGACCTGAAATATTCTGAATCCATATTAAAACACAAGTCTATCATTTCTTATGTAGCTTATTGTAGCTTCTCTCCTCAGTTAACAGCACAAAACATAAATATGCTGCCCAGCAATACAATATTTATTAGTCAATGCCAATGCCAGCCCCAGCTGTGCTGCAGCATTAACAAGTTATGCTCATCCTAAGGCAGGCTCCAGAGCGGGGCCCGTGCCCGTCTGGCTCAGTGAAACCTCCTGTGACAAGCACACCCTCAGCCACTCACCCAAACCTTTCAAGCAGTTTTAAATAGACAGCCTGCAAAATCCCATACTTTCATGTCATTAGAAAAATAAGAATGCTTCTTTTTCCGTTAGGACATGGCTCTTGCTTCTAACCTAAGTGGGTCAGAACAAAATAATGAAACATTATTCACGGAAAAAGTTATTTGGAGTAGGTTATTTAAAGGTCTCAGAAGCATCTTTTTTCGTTTCCCCTTCCCATCTCAGAAGCCTATATAATTGCATGACACTAGAGAACGTTTTTTACAACAGAAAAAGCATTAAGAATTGTAAAAAAATAAGACTTTTTCCATGTGCTAGAATATTTACAGAAATTGAGCAGAGCTTTAAACAAAATTGGTCTCAAAGGGCAAGAAACTGCTGGTGACAACTTAAGACAAAATCATCAAAAGCAAGTTGTTATTGACTGTCTTTTCCATCTTTCCTCCTCTCTTCCATGCCCCAACACTTCAGCTGAATGATGTAAGCTGATGGCATACATCTTCTTTGGGGAAATGCAGTGATGTACTGTTCCAGTTTCATCACAATAATAAAGTAAAACCCCGCTAATTACAAGCATGTAAGAGAGAGGATGAGCTGGGAGCAGCAATGTATTTGAATTACTGTGATTTATGGTCATCTCTGTTAAAAAAATAGATAAAGAATGAGCTGACAAAAAGTCCATTTTCCAACGGCTTCATTTTAATGAAAAAATCATGGAAAAGTTATAATGTAAAAATGATGGAGAATAAAATGTTTTATGGTCAAGAAAAAAAATCTGCAGAGATAAAAAGGGCTATTCCATCTGGAACCTGTACTACTCTAAAATAAACCACAGAATTTAGCTGTTACTCATTCTGAGCTCACAGACGTAGAGTTTTGTTTGATATTAAAGTGATAATAACTGAGTTTTCCAGAGATACTGGAAAACATATTATGCAACAGTGACTCAGAGCATTTCCACAGTGTGTAATGTAAGGGTAGCTAATTTAAGCTTCCCATAAGGGTTTCCATGAATGGAAAGCCTTTTGTAGAAGGCTAAAACTTTACTGTTTACTATATTTGCTGAAAAAGACATGACAAATATTTTGGGACTCAAAAAAGAGAAATGACAAGATTTAATCTGAGATGGGAAGGAGGATTCATAACTCAGTACTCAGAACATTCATCTATAACAACAGGTCAGAATTAAAGTAAGCAGTTCCTTGCATAAAGAGGAAAATAATTTAACTAGATATCTGACTATGGACTTGCATTTCCCTCTACAGAAATGATTTTATACAAGCAAAGAAACTTTTTGAACAATTACTGTTTTGTTCTTTTGGACTTAGTGAAAACATGTCCCCTAATAACATTAGCAAATCTAACCACAAACCATCATAACAGAAGTGGCATCTCTTGTACACTTTGTTTTCTGCAAAAAACAAAGAGAAAGAAACAAAGTTTCTATTTTGAGAAAACTTTCTTTAAGGTGTGTTAAGACATGACATTGTTAATTGAGAACCAAAGCAAAAACTGGAAGTGAAGCCAGCACTGGAAAGACATCATAGTTTTATATTTTTATTCTATTTGAATGATGTGAAATTAGTAGGTGTATCAACTTTCTGTTCTTGAAAAGGTTTTTACATAAACCTTTTAGGAATATGTTTATAGTTGACAAATGTGGCAGGGGGATTTGCTTTGGGTTTTAAACTTAAAATGATGTTTCCTTCCCATTCACTTTCTACAAAGGTGTCTACAAGAGCACAGTGGTCAGCTACAAGAAGCATTTATTGTTGTTCAATACTTCTCCTCAGAACTTTTCAGTCTCATTCTTAAAACAAGAAAGCTGTGGCGGTTTCCCAAGTTACTTGCTCTGAACGGTAACTGATGGGTGTTTCACACTTCTGCTTGAGGGGCACATTCTTAATGCCCATTGAATGTAAACAGTAAAAAATCATTTCCACAAATGAATACAACATTATTCATTTGGTCTATGAGTCTGGAATGAATGTAGCATTCTTCCAAATCTGCCCAATCTGTAGAGCAGCCAGTTATAAAGACAGCAGGGCTGTAATACCCTGTTACAGTGTCCTTACTGAATACTGCATGGTACAGCCGGCAGGTCAAAGTGGGACTTCTCTGGCTTCTGTACAAAAGTATTGTATGCTGATAATATGTATTTCCTTTGGTTTGCAAAAAAATTTCTAAACACTAACCAAAATGAAAAAAAAAAGTAATGTTAATGTTCCGTACTAATGAACAAAATTACAGGCATGTTGTTAAATAATTATTCAAAATCAGAATATGTATTTGCAAACAGGAGTTGTACTTAAAAAGGTGTCCCCACCACTGTAACACCACCAGGTAAGGCTCTTTCCAGTTCCAAAGAAAGCACTCTACCAACACACTGGTAACAAAGTTGGAGGATTTAGATTTTTGTTATTGATACTGGTTTCCTTCTCTCCTGGCCCCCTCAGAAGCACCTCTTCTCTTCTTCTGGCCTTTTTTTTTTTCTGTTTTTTAAAGTATACACACAGTATTGCCTTCATTTCCTACTTGTCCCTTCTTCCCTACAATATAAGCCAACAGCAAACATGATTTAATATTAAACCAGCTTCCTCCTTTACTCTCTCCTCTTCCAAAAGTCCAGTGTTCCTGAGGGTTTCTCAGCCATCTCTGAGTTTTACCATGTAGCTTTAGCTGAAAGCAATTCACCACAAATTATTACCTACAGTGTGCCATCAGCAATGATCCCTATAATCCAATGCATAACAGAGGAGCATCATCAACTAAAGGATTATTTAATTAATCCTTAACTGGAGCTGGTGCTAAAACTCTCTTATATCCAGTCAGAGAGGTATGCTGCATAAAGAGACATCTAAGAGGTGTTATAGATGCATAGTATAATATTGGCTTTTTGCAAATAATTAAGTGAATGCTGTATAATGTTAAAGTAGCTTTGCAATAAAGATATAGGGTTTTTTTTGTAACAATAACTAATGCCTTTATTTCTGTAGTAGAATAGCTGATATAGTTATGCTTGTGGTAACTGGACTGTCTGCTTGGTTGGGTAAC
>VYZQ01049974.1:7852-19075 GCA_013400655.1 Mystacornis crossleyi
GGAGACATTCAGGCAATAGAAATTCAGATGATTTGAGATGGATTTTCATACTAATTCTAGGTAATCACAGATTATACACATTCCATTGATATTTTAGTAAAGGTTTTATAGCTGTTTAATTGAATACCTTAGACTTTTAAGTGTGACAGCTCTGTTTATAAACCTTGCATTTGTAGTGTTTTAATGACTTTGATATAAAAACATGACAAGTGAAAAGGATAAATAAAAGATCATAAGTTGCAGTTGAAAGTTTTAATGTTTAGAAGAACCACAGCTAAGTGGTTATGCAATTATTTGCATATGTAACTGATAGATGGGGTTAAAAAAAAGGGGAAAGCAATATGCTTAAATAATTTTGTGTTTATATGGACTACACACAGTCTTGTCTTTGTAAATCTTGTTTCCACACCTAGATTCTTCACAGAAGTATAGAATTTCCTTGGTTGGAAGGGACCCACAAGGATCGTCAAAGTCTTCAGTGTCTCTAGATTTTTATTTGAAGTCTATATACAAAAACTATAAATATGAAGGAGAAAAATTATTAAAATATACTTTTCAAGGTACATAGTCTTGTTAGCATAAAAACAGGGATATGCATTTTACTGTGGAATCATAGTTTTTGGAAATTGGAACCATAATTTTTGACGTATTTTGTCAGCCATTAATGATGTGCACTTCACTTTAATTGCCATTACTTTTTAAAAAAAAGAGTCAACTGTGCCTCTGGCAGACTGTTCCTTAGATTTTAGGCAAGAAGTTAATATTACGTCTGAAGTCAGGTTTTCCTCATGAATATAAAGTAGTTGTTAAGAGAAAGTTTACAACTGCTGCATTTACTGTTCAGGCTATTGCCTCTACCTTTAATAGCACTCTGTTCTGACAGTAATGGTGCTGCACAGCCACTGACACAGCAGGCTAACTTTGGTAACAAAATATAGTAAAGTGTTGGCAAAAGCCAAAGCAGACAAAATGTCTTACATAGGTTTAAACAATACTCCATGAATTCATTAGTTAGATGGAACTAGCTGCTCCTGTTTTGGTTTTCTTTATATATATATATCTATAACAAGGCAAATAAAGAACAACAACAGCAGCAACAACAAACAGAAAGAAAACCAGAGACCCAACCACAGCCTTCTCAGCTGACGAGCACTTTCTGCTTTGGCGCAGTTATGGTCATAGCCAGCAGGGGGCACTGTTGGATCACGGCCAGGCAGGGCAGGTGCAATGATTCCCCCATGGCTGCAGGAGGCGCTGTGGCGCGAGCTTGGCTGTCCCTCTGCATGTGGATAATGGCACCTCAGCCAGCAGGAGAGATAGGAAAGGGGCTCCTTTTACAAACTCACGGGGGGCAGCCAATCCTGGTGGCCATCTGGATGGCAAAATGGACTGTAGCAGGAATCTCAGAGCACCAGGCTGGAACCGGTGAGTACAGCCGGAGTGTCAAACAAAGTGCAGCAAAAACTCCAGAGCTGTGCCTGAAGCTGCAGGTTGTCCAGGTAGGCTCGGGCTGTCAGGTTGAAGTGTAGCAAAAAAGCCTGAAGCAGCGACAGAAAACAGCAGGGCTGGGCAGCATGCTCCCTCTGGAGGGGTTTGGGGGTAGGGGTCCTGAATTTTTCCCAAGGCACTCAAGCAGATGGTGAGTGTGGGATCCTTCCCAGTGAGATCTAGTGTTGAAAAGGTCCCAGTACAATGGCCACTTTTATGAGCAAAGGCTCACCCACAGTAGGAGAAGCAGTGAAGGACAGAACTCCATGGTGGCACCGAATTCTTCCTGCAGCAACAGCAGCCTGGCAACAAGACTATGACCTTCTCACCTGCGATGCCCAGAGCATAGGAAAGTGAGAGCTGAGCCCAGTCCCTCACCCCCCAGCCAAAATCTCATGGTATCTCTGCACTTCCTGAGAGAAAGCCCCCCCAGCTCAGAGATGGTAGCAAATGGCACCATTCCTCCTCCTCTTTCTCTTCCCAGCCACATCTTTTGTCTCTTAGCTATCATCGTTACTGTCTCTGAGGCAACAAATGAGAGATGATTCCCTGAGAGAAAGAAAAAAAGGGAAAAATTCTAACCCCCAACACCCTGATATGGACCGTCTATATATGGCCAGTGCTATACTGACCATCATCTCTCCTTACTGTTGTTATGACTGAGCTCATGAGCCACCATGACCATTATCTCCCTGTGGTATTTTTAGTTAAAAGAGGTCAGTTTTGATGCCACAATTGCATGGATTTTGTGTTCTTTTCAGTAACACTGAAATCGCATTTTGGGAAGGATTGTGGATACTTAGTCATAGACTCTGGCATATGTGAACATGCTCCTATCTACTATGTGCTTTAAAACCCATGAAGGATCAGAGAAATATGAGAATAAAATCATGTCACATAACAAAAAGAATGGCAAAAAAAAAAAGAAAAGATAAAAAGCAGTAGAAAACTTGGCATTTATGTTCAGATACAGACCTAGAAAGAGCTCTGTATGGGCCCTGAGGGTGTTCCTGGCCCTGGCTGTCCTTGTCCAGTCCCTTGGGGCTCCCAATACCCTGCTGCTGGATCAGGATGGTGTCCCAGCCCCTGTGGGATCATTAACCCCTGCCCCAGCTAATCTTGAGCGCCTGTTGCAGTCAAACATAACCTTAGGCCTTCTAATAGCACTAGTAATGTCATTAGCAACTCTTAAATTTCATTTGGAGAATATACTAGCTTATAAAAATAGTTAGGGCTGTGGATGACTTGCTAACTCTACCCCTAACTTGCTATTTGCATCCTTTCTGGGCACACAACACTTAGGTTACTCTGAGTCTCTCCAGCCAAGAATCATTGTCCTTAAAATGCTGCAAACCAGCAAATTATTTATCAGGAATATTTGTTTCAGTTTTCTTACTCTTCTATTGCCTTACAAATTATGTTGTA
Source organism: Mystacornis crossleyi (assembly GCA_013400655.1). NCBI lineage: Eukaryota > Metazoa > Chordata > Aves > Passeriformes > Timaliidae > Mystacornis > Mystacornis crossleyi. The sequence goes on from VYZQ01049974.1 coordinate 10,766, forward strand.
GAAAAAGCAGACATTTAGAATTGTAACTAACAGCATTTTAAAGCTAATAGATTCAAAGATGAGCTATTGCAGCATACTGTAGCCTTGAGACCCTTATGTTCTGTGAAGCTCCCCTGATTATTTTTCCATTAGTGTACCTTGGGAAGGTACGAGTCAATTTTTCCTTCAGATATTCACTCAGAGCTTTCCCTTCCTTTCAAGACATGGTGCAAGTAGCTTGTACTTCAAAATGAAAGAACTGTGGTCACATGTGCTTTATGACAGGCCTACTGGTGATTTCCACCACAAAATTTCAAGGGTTACTATCAATGAGAGAGTGAGTCACACCCTATTGATACTCCAGGATGATAAAGAAGTAATAGCTATTCCTGGTTCTTCCTTTTAATCTCTGTTTCCATACATTATGAACAATAATCATAAGATACATACGGGCTTTATAGCAGGAGCCCACAGGCTGCTGCCATAGTGATCATTGTGGCAAAGATGAAAGAATGTGTGTCCTCTCTGAGGTCTGTGACTGGCTTAATGCTGCTGGCTGCTGAGCCAAGGTACAATGCAGTTCTAGCATCAGTTTAAGTGGGAAGCAAGGATGTAAAGATTATCCCTGCTACTTTATGGGAGTAGGTCTGAGCTGTAGTGTTGTATCTCCCCTCGTTTCTCTCAGCCATATGGATTATGGTGATTTTAGTCAGGAATTTATGATGATGCTATTTTCCATTGGCTTCTCAAGCTCCTTAATCTTATTGCCTGAGTTCTCTTGCTGCATTGTTCCTGACTTCCTGTTCCTGTTCTTTCATGGGAATGGGAACCTCAGGTTCAAATCAGTCATGCATTATGGTTATGGGTATGGGTTTCTGTTTCTCTCATACTAACTGTTAATATGACACATCCAAATGCTTGGTTGGTTTCCTCTGAGAATCTGGTTAACTGGTTAAAAACTGACTTAAACCAGCTTCTTCAAAGAAAAATAGCATTTGATTTCCAAGACAGTAGCTGTGAAAATGGTTTAACACTAAAAAACCTATAGCTGAACAACACAACCCCCAAACTCTTTCTTTACCTACAGCAGTCTTTCTGCCAATTGCTACATTATTCTCCCACCTGTAGTGGAAGAACTGGTCTGTTTGTTCTGATCCCTTTCTCTCCATGGTTACATCACACTGTACATAAAAACCAGAGCCAGCAAGCATTTCCTGGCACTAAATGGTGCTCAGGCCTTGACACTTGCAATATAGAGCAGTTCCTGGCAATGCATTAGCCCAGAATTACTGATAATTCCACTCTGATTTTAGGGATTGGGAGACTTTAATAGTATGTGGTTCTTTCTGTGCCAGACAGCCTTAGAGCCAGCCAGTGGTCTCAGGCACTTTTAATTTTACAGTATGAAGATAACTTTTATATCACAATATGTGTTTGCATCTCTGCCAGCTTTCTAACAAGCACTAGTTACTACTCTTTTTAAGGTGGTTATTTTAGACCATTAGAATTAAAGTTGTACTGACTTTTGGCTTTTAAAAGTTACTATCAGTCCAAAATTATAAAATTCAAAAGGAATGCGCTGAAGTAAGCCATAAACACCTCAATCTTTTTCTCAAAAATAGTTGCAATATTTTTTCTGCCAAAACTCTTGATGAACCTTGACTAAAATAGTAACTTTTTTTGGTCATTTGCTTTGAACTATTTTGCATATATGCTGAAGTACTATGAATGTCTTGCTCATTTTACCACCCTCTCCTCTTCCTTTCCTGTGATTCCAACAAAAAAATACCAACCAAATTTTCCAGCTCTATTAAGAACTTTCTTTAACCTGACGTTATTGTGCCAGTTGAATAAACCATTCTAGTATGGACACGAACAACAACCATTGTATGCTTAACTCTTGCAAATATTTTACAGAACAAATCCCATCTTTGTTGCTGTTACATTTTCTGTTTTTTCTTTATTTTTTTCTCCACACAAAAGCTTGATTTAACTCATAGAAATCTAGCAGGTTAATATCACACAGATAATCTACTGGGGATATGATAGTTGTTAAAAATAGACCCTCATTTTCAGTTGAAGACATCAGACATGATATGACTAGATGACTTCCTCTCTGTTGCCAGCATCAATTTCCAAAGTCTGCCTATTGCTAATTCATTTATAGGCAGGCACTTTGTAGATACCAATTTCATCTGTTCAACAGCTGTGAAATGCAGTGAGAGAGGCACAAAGCCAGGCTTGCAAATTCGTCAATGAGTGACAATTACAGAGAAATTAAGTAACTTAGACAAAGTCAGTGAATCTGTCTTGCTTTCTCTTCTTGCAAGTGTGCAAAGAAATTAAGTAGTGGAAAACCTCCATCAGTGAATACAGAATTAAGCCTGATCAGGCTAAACCAAATCACACAAAGAAAGGGTATCCTCAAAAATATGATGTGTTAGACCTACTGAGCTCTGCTGAGAGGTCATATTTCATGTTTCTTATTTTTGTTGTTAAAGCCTGAGATCAGTGCAACATTTGCAAAATCAGTTTTTAGATGGGAAATGAGACATTTCTGTAGGGAATGAATGTTTCTAAGAGCAAAAGAAACTGCAAGGAATAAATAGGGACAAAAATTTCATTTACCTTAGGCATCATAATGGTGGTTCCTGTTTAAGAATACTAAGTCCCGCGATGAATGGGTTGAAATACCTGACATTAATTAATATATGCTTACATACTTTGTTCCATGTGACCTGATAATACCAAAGTAAGTAGTGCTATGTTGAGTGTCATGTTGTTCTGATGATAATTTATACCTTGGTGAAGTACACCTGCTGTTACTGAGCAGGAACCATCCTTTTGTTCTGACTCAGAATGTCTTTTTCAGGCATGGTGGTTGCAGAAGTGATCAATAGTAATTTGAGTCAAATGTGCAGGACTTACCAAGCTGCATTAAGAGAAGAAGTGCAGGCAATCTTATACAAAGGAATATGTCCACATAAGAAGTATTGGGGGCAAGTAGCTGCAATAGAAACAGCTATTAAGATTTCTTTTTCCTTTCTTTAGGTAGATATTTAACAATAAAAACTAATGCTTTCACCTCAGTGCTGTCACGCAAATAGAAGCCTTGGGCACCTTTACCTTCTCTGAAGGCCATGTTGCTGCTTATTAGAGGCTGAAGGTTGTGTCAGTGCCTGTTCATTGTTCTTCTCTCAGTAAATATGTGTGCAGTGAATGGTGCTCTGTATTCTTATTACTGACAGTAGTTATGATTCCTCTTTGAAAGAAATAATCCAACACAGAAAAGGGTGTTCGATAAAACTCAGTGGGTAAGTTTTTACTGGCTGTGGGGAGTGCTCAGGTTCTCTGCCTGGTTCATTCATCTTTTTGGAGAAAGGCTTTATCCCTGGCAGACCCTCCATCTTTTTCTGTCTGCTTGATTAATTGCTTGCACTATTTTTGATGTCAGGGAATATTTTCTGAATGATTAAGGGCATAAAGGACTTAGAGAAATTTTGTCATTCCTAGATCTGGACCTATCAGAAGTTTGGCTAAAGATAAAACTACTTTTGCCACCTAGAAATGCCTCAGCTGTGGGGTGTTGGAAGCTGAGACAGTACACTTACATACTTTCCCTAAGCATCTGGTATCAGTCCCTTTGGAGGCAACACACTGAAATAGTTGTCTGACCCAATACAGCTTGTTTGTCTGTTCCTGGCTTTGAGGTGGCTTTGTCTCCTGTGGCTCCTTTCAAGCCACTCATGTGGCTTTGTGTCATCAAAATGGGCTGCAGTGTTGTTTTTTTTTAAAGGCCTTTCCCATTTTGCCCCTGTCGTAGTGTCCCACAGTAGGAGGGAGGAGAAGAGAGATGCAGCAGGCAGGAATTGTGCAGCAAGGTTGATTTATTTAATTACTTTACAACTCTCTTAGAGATTTTTTTCTTCATAGTCTAATTGGTCAAAAGATCAGCCACACCCTAAGGATGATTGGCTAAAATCCTAAAATATCCTTTGTTGATGACGACTGCTGGCCTCCTGGAGGCTAAGCAGGCATCTTGCTGAGGCATCCCAGTCAAAGGCAAGCCACAGCTTGGCAGACAGGTCTCTGTATGCTGCTCGAGGCTCCTGTGTGGAGCTGGCGGCAGTCTGATGAAACAACGTAGTGAGCGGCGGAGGCAAAGGAGGAGAAAGGGACTCAATGTAGCAGCTAATCAGTCTTTATTCCCCAACCCAGGGGCCGGGAGAACTGAGCACTGAGAGAGCAGAGCTACAAAGAGCGCAGAGTGATGGTTGCAGCAACTTATAAAGTGCGGCGGAGAAAGGTGGTATAGAGGGGATAAACCAATGGGGAAATGACATAGGGTGACAGCTGACAAATCACAGGGCCTCAGAAGAGGGTCCAATTTAAAAGAACCAATGGGGGGGGTCTAACTGAACAGAAGCTTCTAGCAACTCATTGAATATGGAACAGGGTACATAAACGTGAGGGTTACATCACTTGGAGTGAGGTAAACTATAACCAGTGGGGGAAACAGAGAGGCGGGAACAACAGGGAGAAACCAGTGGGTAAACAACGAACTACATATTGACAAAGAAACTTCAGGAACAGGGGACGGTGACCCAATCCTAGAGGGACACCCAGTGTGGGTGCAGCCTACACCTCCGTGCCGCCCTCAGACCCGCCCTTGGACCCACTGTCCTGGGCGGGGAAATCCATCCACTGGATGCCCTGATTGACATGCATTGATCACAGCCCATCGGTGGGCTGGGTCACCACAACACATTGTCAAAATATTTTTCTACTGTACTATAAACAAATTTTAGCAAGGTTGCAGTGTCTATAGTTTACAAAAACTCTACTGATAGCTTCTGTGAGAGAGAAAAGTCTCTCACGGGACTAGAGACAAGCAAGGAAAGTTCTTGATAGTAGTGTATTTGTACCCACATGCCCCTATAGTTCTGAGAAACAAATTAGACTTTTGTTTCTGCTTGACTTGGAACCCCTGCTCTGATTTTATACTTTTAAGAGTTGTTGTAACAATGGTGACCATTTTGAAATGGTTGCTTACAAAAAGAAACTTCCAAGAGTGTGTTATTCCATGGCACGAATCCACAAAAACTTCAGTTCTCACTGTATCATAATTGTCTTCAAATACCAATGAATATACATATTTTATATTGTCTTTTCCAAATAAAAAGTAAATTTACTATTTAAATAGTATGCATGCACTATGCTTGCAGTTATTCCCACTATTTATGTTAGTAGTATTAAGCAAGTTTAGAGATTAAATTGAGTAAATTTTCTTCCTGAGCAGTTTGACAATAAACTGCATGCGTATTCTGTTGTATCTAGTTTTTACATACCGAAGAATAATAATTAAATTATAATATTAACACTCTCATCTTTTATACAGAAAACTGGCATTCAGTGAAATCAAAACATTTCAAACTTTGATATACTCTAACTTCCCCGCAGATGAGATAGAAAACAAATTCAAAAACCTGCATTCTTAAGAAGTACAAATATGACTGATAACTGATGAACTTCAATGGAAGTATTTAAAATAATCACCCTAGTTCTTACATCCAAATTTGAATACCAGCTCAAATACCTTGATTCTTTTCAGTTTCTGGGTGCCCACAGATCCAAAGTAAATCAAGAACAAGCTATATGAAATAAGAAACTTGGAACACTAGATCATCAAGTACAGATGAATATCAGCTGTTAGAGTTATCTTTGGCTTTGGTCAAATAATTGCTACTTCATTTTTCTGAACAATTGAAATAAAGTGGGTGGATCATAGTTGTTCACTTTTTTAGCACCTCATTGCTTAATTAGAGTTTCTGCTTCAGTTTTACATATTTAATGACATTATCATTTTAAAAGGTAAAGCTAAATGTCCTTTTACTCATGGAGCACATAAATGGTTCACTAAGAGCAATTAATTATAAAGACTAGTCAGAAACTTTCAGCCTAACAGCTTTTCACTCTGTCGTGGGTTACCTGGTATTCTATTACCATTTTTAGCAATGTTCCCTGCCTCCTCCCTCTGGACTATCATCTGTTAATGTGCCTGNCACTCAAAAATCCAATTTTCTTTAAATTATTTTTTTCACAGAGCATATTGACTTTGATGATACTTTTCATATCAGTAGTACTTAGTGAATAGTTCTGATGTCTTTAATGAAGAGCTTCAACATTCTTCTTTCTTTTTGCTGTAACAAAACATTGTTCTGACTCTGATTTAGTTTTAATTTTGGTTTTAAATCTTAATGACATTTCGTATTTATGAATAGTGTATTTGTAGGCTACAAATTAAAGTTTTGTGTATTTTCAGAAGAAAACTATTAAACTTTTGAATGTTTAAAAATATCAGGGAATGCTGACCTTTGATCCAACTGCTTTTCATCTAAATGCCTCTGCTCTACAAAGAAAGCAAAACATCAAAATCTCCAGACTTTTCATAGAGTGAGAAATTCCCACTAGCATAAGGGGGAAAAGGAACATACCAGGAATGTTGAAAGGAAAGAGGGAATCGAAGGAGCGTTTAGGGTGAGTGATTTATCTATCTTCACCAATGTAAGCATTAGAATTAGCGCATTTATACTTCCTCCCTGGCTTTTCCTGGGCTGAAGCTGGAGGCTTCTTATAGGAGGTGATGTAGTAGTGCACAGAAGTAGCTTGTTTTTTCATATAATATATTGGACTGGGTGATATTATCTATGTACTAACATGGTTCATTCTGTATCCCTCCCTTCCTAACTTGGTGGTGGACTAACCTGACATCCCTTCCCCTCAACCCCTTCTATGTCAGCTATGCTTCACTGGACGTGGTCCCTTCCACTCCCCCTCCGTCCCCCGAATTCAAAGTCCACCTGCGGGCCGCGTCCGGTCTCTTTTCCTCCTGGAACATGTTTGAGTAAACACCTGAGGGACCAGTCCCGAGAAAAAGAGCGCTTCTTATCTTTTGTCTTTGTTCACGTTCCCCTGCTCCCCGGGGCTCACGGCTAGCCTGGTTTGAACCCCACCGGGACCGGTCTGGGACAGCTGGCGCCCCACATTGGGCCCCCCACATGGTCAGGGGTCCCACGCAGTAGCTGGAAACCACATATGTGGATTTCGTACATTTTTGGGACGCTAGTTTTCACAAAGGTTTCTTGCCACATTCTCATGGCGGCACCTTTGGTGAGTAGGGTCGACAATTTGCCTCGGCCTGGGTGAACCAATCCCAAACAAAGGACTGTCCCCCGGCATTTACAGCCAGCCCACATGGTGAGTTCCAGCCTCCCAGCTTGCAGGGGGGTGGTGGAGAACGGCAGGGCAAGGGTGTATCCCCGAGCAGCGGAGGTGGCGGCTCTGCGCGGCTCCCTGCAGCGCACGGGTAGCTTGGCAAGCCAGCTCCCGGGGCAGCGGGAGGGTGGCGGGGCCGGTCAGAGCAGTGGAGCCGGTCTGCACATGACAAAAGTGGCTTCTTACCTCCGACTCCAGGAAAGGGGGGGGGGAAATAAGCTGCATTAACCCTTCCCAATGCTGGCTGTAAATACGCTCACAGTTTGCTGCAAAGGAAGGTAGATTTCGTTGTGCAGACAGTTTTTAACATCGAGATGGGCTCTCAGCTGTCAGCACAACAAAGAAGCTTATACTCTGAAATTGTAAATACCTTCAATAGTAAGAATATTAAGGTTTCTAAAGGGGCTTTGCAACGGTTTGTCCACTGGCTGGCTTCCCACTGTCCCCAGTTTACACTGCAAAATGTACGCATTCTTGGTGCTTGGGACAAAGTCGGAGGCTTATTAACTTCAAAAGTAGAGCAGGGAGATAAAGCTGCATCTGAATTTCTCCCACTATTCTTTTAACTTGCGAGGAAGTGGTTAAAAGAAATAAGAAAGGACAGCCACTGCAAAACACCCCTCTCACTGTGTCCCCCTCCCCTCCAGCCCTGCCCTCTCTGCCTGAACTGAGAGAAAGGTGTGAGACACCCCGAGACTCGCAGGGTGCCTCGCTTAGCCACCGTCCCCCTGGTCCCCCAACTCTTCCTCAGTACCCTGGCTCAGTCTGCAATGTGCAGGTGGACAGAGTCCACTCCCTGAACCCCTTTTCCCAGCTGCTATTCCCAAGAATCCATGCTCTGTTACTTTTAAAAGTTAACCCCTCCCCCCAACCACATGGAGACTGCCATGGGCAACCCGACCACATGGCCGAGACCAAAGAAACCCCTGAGCACGTGGCCGGTCCTCCATCTTACCTTCTTTCCCCCTACAATCCCTTTAACCCTTTCCGGTCCCACAACCCCTTCCTTCCCTCGGGTACCCCCTCCCCCTCCTCCATGCCCCCGCCCTGCATGAC
>VYZQ01049977.1:0-49056 GCA_013400655.1 Mystacornis crossleyi
GGAGGGAGAGAGGGAGGGCTGGGGGGAGGGATGAGCACAGGAATTGCCTGAGGGCATGGAGCAGGCAAAGGAAGAGGGAAGTTAAAGTGCCAGCAGAAAGAAAACTTTAATGTGTTTAAATACTGACTCTTTTGTCAGTATTTAAACACATTGAGAACTGACTTGTCTCTTTTGTAGCAGTAAAATGCTGTGAAACATTTGCATTCTTTGTGGCTTGTTGCTGTATTACACTTAATTTAGTGTTGCATGTAAAATTGCTGGGGAACATTTACAGCAAAGTCACATGGACTTGATTCATTAGGTTATTATGCAGTTTGAATGTGTGTTTACTTTGCCCTGCTAACAGGATTGGAAGAGGTAAAATACTTCGGGGTCTTAAGTTACTCTGGGGGGCTCTACACACCAGCAAACCAAAAACTCTTGCCTCTCTTTACTCACGAGTAAACAGCTTTTAATTTACAGTTTGTAAAGAAATATTGAAGCCAGTTAGTATTTTGTTTCTAACCCTTACACAGGCAGAGGTAAAGCCGTCTTGGTGGGCATGTTGTCAGAGTAATGAACAGCTATGCTTATTTCACCAACTGTGTTGTGATGAAATAGTTATTTGGGTTAATTTTTTCTTGCGTTGCAATGAGTAAGAAGAATTTAATATCTTTGCCTTAAACTGGACCGTTGTTCTACAACCAATGTTTTCTCTGTTATTTTTTCTGAACTCTGAAAAGAATTCCTGAGACATCCTCTCCCCTCCTGAGAAATACAAGCCATTATTTTTTAAATGAAAATGCCTGAACCATTTTCCTAATGGAAATCTGTAGTTAAGCCTTTAAATGAGAGAACTTCGTTGCTTTTCATTTTTTTGGTGAGCTGCTGAAACCTGCTGTCACCCCCTATGTTGAATAGCCCTGAAAATTAAGCTATTTTTTATATATGCTCCACTTCAGTTTATCCAAGTAATAATTTCCTATAGTAATTTAAGTTCAGATTTTATTCAAAATTTCCATTTTAATTTCCTGAGGGAACAATGTTTAGTTAAGTCTGTCTTGGAGGGAGGAAAGAGGTGACAGTAACGTGACTGTGTTAGGCACACAAAATCTGTAGCGGGAAGAATCTGTTCAGTGCTGTAGTGGAGGGAGGTCCTGAAATGTTTGCACAGCCCTAATGAGCCTCAGGAGAGCCCACACCAGTGCTCAGTGCTGGACACCGGGGTAGGAAAGCAGATTTTAGCAGCTCTGCTGTTGGCATGACTGCTTCATTTTGGATAACAAATGAGAGTCAAGATGTATTGTGTGGAGGAAAGTCTGCAGAATAAATGCAGGGAGGTGAAAGAGCAGGACGCGGCTGCAGCTGTCACGGCCACGGCTCTGGGGCAGCCAGATGCCTGTGCTCAACTGGGCAGGGGCAGACACGCGGAGGGAGCAGATGCACTCAAGGGATTAGCATTTGCAGAGCTGCCCTCGCAAGGTGCATGTAGGTCACAGATTTAACCATTCATCCCAGCCAGCATCCCATCGGGCCTTGGTGTTATTTTAGCCTCCCTTGGGAACGCACACGATGCTCACGCTGTGGGTGCAAAATGGGGGTGGTACCAGGGCAGCTGGGCAGAGGAGAAAGTGCTCGAAGCAATGGCTTGAAGGGTTCATGTTCCTAGAAGCTTGTCTGGGATTTTTGGGGTCATTACTGTTTTTCACCCCCAGCCTGTATTGCTTAGCCAGATGAAAGGTGCTTCTTGCTGTTGAAATCCTGCCTTGCCCTGTGCTTAGCAGGCAAAAATGGAGTTAGAATCCTGTCAGGATTTAGCGATTGCTTTGCTGACAAGCATAGTCTGTTCTTCCACTGACCAAGTGAATGCATCTCCACACATGGGAGATGCTGCAAGTGCTAAGGAAGGATGAAGGGTTCACCCTCCAAACCTCTGAGGTTGAGGGTACAAGGGAGTATCCCAGAGCAGAGACACTCTTAAAAACTTTCAGAGGTCCTGTCATCTCCAGACTTCTTCCTGTGGAGAATTTTGGAGGCTATTTCCCTCTGTCCCAAGACAGTGCTTTCATCCTCATCTCTTTGCTTAGATTGTCATGAAGGATTCAGAAATCTCACCTCTCCATCCCAGCCTTTAAAACAAGTGTCTTGGGGTGACTCAACAAGTCAGAATTTAAAGAACAAAAGCAATATAGTGGGAGATGGCTTGGTGCCTTCTGTTTTGATCCTGGTGTTACAAGGAGCTGGTCTTATTTCCACACTACACACTTAAACTTCACTAGGGGGTACAAAATAGTGTTAGAGATTAGTCTAGTAGGATCAGTAATGGAATTTTGAGAAGTTATATGCTGTGTAAAGTGCATGTGAGATGTGAAACAGGAATGTTTCCTGCCATGGGGAGATTTAGAGTGGCCATTTACAGCCAAGACAAGCAAAATGTTATGCACAGTCTTTAGATGAAATTTATTGGTGGGACTGAGGGGTTACTTGTTTCTCCTGCTTCAGTAAAACATTGAAACATTTTTCATTTCCTTTGTCCCATATATCTTAGTACAGGAATCCATCAAGGTAAATGAATAAATACATACTTAAAAGCCCGAGGCTAGAGACAGGTGTTATTAGCTAGTTAGAAGAGTGACTCTGCTTTCTTTCTGAGATATTGGAACAATGATAATAACCCTACTTTTTCAGGCAGTATCAGACCTTAATTTCTCTGTCTGGACAATTTGTTTATCCATACAAGGGCATGGATAAACAAGTGTATGGAAAGTGTATTTTTGATGGGGGGAAAAATATCCGTAGTTTTCAGTGAAAAGGATAGGTTCTTGATGCTGATTTTTTTAGAAGTTCTCCAGTTACTGGTGAGCAAATGGAAAGAAAAGAGGGAGGCTTTTTTAGAGATCAAATAATTGCAGTCACTAGGTGCAAGGTTTCTCTTAGAGTGGCAGAAAAAGAACTTACCTCAGTGTTATTTCTTTTGTGTTATATGTGGGGCCATACTAAACAGTATGTAGTAATTATGTATTTTATGTTCCTTCTGTGTTTGACATTTTCAGATTTTCACTGAGTAACATTTAAATTATTATATAAGCACATTATTTATAAAGCTGTGACTCAGCTTCATTCTTCTGAGGGAGAGAATCTGGTCAACTTTTTGCCCTGCTATCCAAAATAAGATGTAATAACAATCTGCTTGCTGGCTTTGAAAAGGAAAGTAGAATACTTGATAACTGCTCCCACAAAATGGAATGAGATCAAATGCAGACTAGAAATGAGAAGGCTCATAATTGCTGGTTTCCTTCCTGAGAAAACTGTTGCTAGAGTTTAATGTGTGTGCTTTTCCATAGGTGTCCCTGCGGAAGCAGGAGATTGAGGACAGGCTCAATGCCTGGATCGTGTTCAATGAGAAGAATAAGGAGCTGTGCTCCTGGCTGGTACAGATGGAAAGCAAAGTGTTGCAGACTGCAGATGTTAGCATTGAAGACATGATAGACAAATTGCAGAAGGTAAGTAGTAATACTACTTTTCTTCGACTGCAGTCATGTAACTCTTTACAGAGGCACCATTCCTCATGGATTCCTTGCTTCTTGGAAGTGGTACGTGATGTAAAACCAACACATACAGGCTTTCGTGAGATGAGCTTTTCTATCATTAATTCTTCTTGATGTTCAGACTTGGAGCTTAAAGCAGAACAGAAATGCCACCTGACTTCATTTACTCATGGAATGTGATCTGTGTGAGCTGTGGTGGTGGGGTCTGGGTTGTTGGGGTTTTGGGCACAAATGCACACCCAGCACTGCTCAGAGTGGTGTCCTGGGAGCAGCTCACTGTTCTCATCACCTCCATCATCTACACAGCTGGTAGGCAGAGGGCAGAGAAAAGATTGGAAGGATGAAGATGGGGTAGGTCTTATGCCAGGTGAACAAGAAGTTACCACAACCAAAAACAAAACCTAATTCTCCCCTTTCCCCCATGGCAGTTGGTGCTTTCTAATACTTTTGTATTAACTTGATTTTAAGCAGGACCATTATTGTTCTGCTGTGTTCCTCCCCATGGCTAAAATGTCTCAGTATCTAATCCCAGATCTCCTCTATATAAGAATACCAGCCATCCTAGACTTGAATTTGGGTTATTCTGAGACAGCTTCATTGAAAAATTACGTTTTTCATAAAATTCATTCAAAATTCATTCAAAATTCATTCAAAAATTATGAAAAATCAGGAAAACAAGATGAAATTAGAACATTCAATTGCTATTTTTAGGAATACTCTTGGCACTTGCAAGTCTTTAAGCTGCTTATTCTTTCATAGATTGTGAGAGGGCTTCTTCATTGAGGTTTTCTTTTTGTTTTAAGTGCGAGTTCTGCATGCTAATATAGAAACCTCAGCCAAACCTGACTTCACATCACACATGTGGGAAAAGAAACGTATTTTTGTTTTGGCATTATTGTTTTGCTTTGCCCTGTAATTAAAGCAGTGTTTGTGTATGTTTATCAGGACTGCATGGAAGAAATAAACCTGTTCAGTGAAAATAAGCTTCACTTGAAACAAATGGGCGATCAGCTAATCAAGGCTAGCAACAAGAGCCGAGTTGCAGAAATAGATGATAAACTCAACAAAATCAATGATCGCTGGCAGCACCTCTTCGATGTCATTGGAGCACGGTAAGAAAATGATTTTCAATGTTTTATGTGAGGTAAAAGTCAGAGACTGTGTCCTTGACCAGCAGAAACAGAGTGGCATGACTTTTCAGTTAAGTTGGAATTTATTATTGAGAGTCAAGCTGAAGGGGGTGCTTTTTTGTTGTAACTTACTGCTGTATTATGACACCAAATGTCTTAATTTATCCAGTGGTAGAGGGCAGGGTGCAAGAATTCATATAAAATATCATTTTAATGATGGGAGCTTTGTAAAAGGAAGAGTCAAAGTGATCTCTCTGTTGCTTGGGTTGAATTACAACTCAATTTTAAGGCAGTGTGGTAGGAGTTCATTTGGGCTTTTTAGGAGAGCCTCCTATTTTAACACAAGCCTCTCTTTCACCCTATGTCTGAATGCACAGAATTTAGGAATAGAGTCTATTCTGTCTCTGTAGACAGTCGGATTTATATAATGATAATGTTCCTTTTCTTACATTCAAAAGTGTTTGAAATTTCATTTAATACCAGTGCTATTTCTTTACTCAGTCTCCCTCTTGAAAACAACTGAATGACCATATGAGTTTCTTTTAAATTCAGGATCTTCTGTATGATGAAGTGGAAGATACTATCAGTGGAAATTAAAAACCTGCATAGTCTAGGCAACAACCTCTTCTTAATGGATTAAGCATCTTTATTATACTTGGCAGAGTTAAGAACATCATGATCATTTCAGTATTAGCCTTACTGAGACGATCCCATTTCATTATTATCTCTGAGTTTCTGCCACTGCTTGGGAGGAGGATGCTGGGCTGGTCTCGCCTCCTGCCGAGTTGATTAGTAATCCAGAAATAATAAGGCTAACACCAAATTAGTATTGGTCTCAGCTTCCCTCCCAAGGTTTTGTTCTGCCTGTGATCCCCCTCTCCGGGCTCTCAGCAGCTCTGTTGCTCAGTTAAATTTGGGACAGATAATGAAGGTGGTTGTGCTGTGACAGTGTAGTGCTAAGTGTGCTGGGCCTTAATCAGGAATGAGATCTGAATTAATGGTGACACACGAGCCGTGAATGATTAAGCAGAAGCTGCCTTCTTGAGGTCTGACACTGCAGATAGACTTGCCATGGTTGTCTCAAGGTGTCTTTGTTTTTGATCTGGTGTAGGAAAGCAAGCTTCACGTTAGAAATAGCACTTTTTCTGTTCTCATCTGATACTACTGTGTCAGTTTTAAAGCACTTTTATGATAAATTTTTGTTCTTCTGTGTGTTGGTTTTTGAATTGCAGCAATTTTTAAATGCAGATTAAAATGCACTGTTTTAAAAGTGAGGTAAGCATGGCACATTTCTGGTAATCTTTTGGAAAATACACCAAGGAACTGATGGGGCATTTAGAGAGATCTGGCAACCTTATTCCCCACACTCTGTGACAAGGACTTCTTTGTCTACCTGCTCTGTCTTAAATGTTTACCTTCAGGCAAGTGTACAGTGGTGCTTTGAGGTACATTAATGTGGGTTTGGCTAGAGCATCAACAAAGCTCCCAGTATTTGGTATCTAAGTGGATACTGCAGCTACTGGGGAATGGGTGTGATGCTTTAAGATCGCTCCTGTGTTCTTAATTCCAAATTGTCTGTAATATGCCAGCTTCTGCTTGTGATTTCCACCAACTTGGTGCTCAGGACCAGGCCTGAGCAATGAATTGGAAGGGCCTGGCACGATGTGATTTTAAGCAGCTCCTTCAGCGGTCCAAGATTATCAGGCAGCCCTGTGGACTGTGCTGGTGCCCTTGGAGTTAATATTAAGAGAGGTTCAGCATATTGCAGTGTTTTGTAGCACCTCTCCTCCCTCACCTAATCCACCTTGCTGGGGCTTGGCTCTCAGCTGCTCACTCATGAGTAACCATCAGACCAGACACTCACAACACACTCTGAGTACACTCCTAAGAATTTATTTTGCCCTGCTGTAACCTTCCAGCTTTCTGCTTTGAGTTTGCTGCTATGATGCTGGCTTGCCACTGAGATTTGATGTCTGAAGGAATTAAATTAGACATCAGTTGACTGAAATGTCCACCTCACTCACAGGTGAGCTTTGGGGCATTTGAGAGAGGGCTCCTCCTGTGCTTTTGAGTAGCCTCTGTTAAGCTCAGGTGATGGTGAGGAGGCAGCAGTTCAACCCATCACCAGTGTGACACAGATTGCGCATCTTTGAGGGAGAGCAGAGAGGAGCAAAGAGCCTTGGGCTTGAGGCAAGGTGACCTGCAAGTATGGGTCGTGATTTCCCGTGCTGATAGACTGTCTCCTTCCTTTTCAGTTTGCATTTGCAGAAACTGTTAAAAAATTGTATTGAAGCTGTGTTGAAAGAATGCATGGAAAGGCTGGTGGCAGAATTTTGTTGTCCCTGCTGGATTAAGCCATCACAGTCCAGACATCCTCTCACAGTCTGTGGAGGCTGGAGGGAATGGTACTGATGCCATAATGCGGAAAGGGCATCAGTACGGCGGCTGTGCGTCCACTGCATCCCTGCAGAGGAGACTGGAGCTCTGCACAGGTGATGCCATGTCAGCAGACCTGTGCCAAGCCCTTTTTACTGGGCACTGCTTCATGGCTTGGGCAAAATTAGGAGTGGAGGAGATACCTCTGGGAAGGAGTGCCAGAGGGTCTGAGGGTAGGGGAGTGCTCCTGGAGAGAAGTGACAAAATTTGACTGTGGTGCAGAGAAAAATCTTGTCTTTCTCCTGAAAAAGACTTACTTGTAGGAACTTATTTTCACAGCACCTCCATGAAATGAGGAGGTGGTTTTGCTCCTGTCTTTTCAGATGAGTAGCTGTGGCAAGTAAAATTGAAGTGAAAATTTTCTAAGGTTTCGGGTGCCAAACCTGTGACCACTTGAAGCTTTTTTTTTTTACAAATATTACAACTTCAACCATTTCTGTTAAACTGACAATGAGCTGCTGCCTTTATTTGTACTTGAACCTGGCTCCCAGTGGCCCACCCAGCATCACAGGAGCAAGGACCAAGTTTCACTATGTCTTCATGGCAGGCCAAGGTTTGGGAAGGAAATGAACTACAGAGTAGGAGGAAAAAATGCATATTGAGTAGCTATGTATTCAAAGCCAGTTCTTAGTTTTTGGGCACTGAATCTTTCTTGTAGATGGGCACTTTTTGATCCTGTGGTTCAAGAGTGAAAAATAACATGTATCCACAAAGGAATCTAATTGAGATACACTGCCAGCTTCAGTTCTGTGGTTGCTGCTGTCCCTGTGGCTGTCCCTGCAACCTGAGTAACATTTTATCTTCTCTGTAGTGCAGTGTATGGCTGTGTGATACCAACATAAAACCAAACCAGCCTGGAAGCCAACGTATCAGTGCAGAGCATTCCTCCCGATAGCTTATTTCACCCTTTTAAACCAATAAACGTCCTGGGACAGATGGGCGAATTAGGTGAGCTCCCCATTTAGTCCTTGAAGTGATTCGCTTAGTTTGCGGTGACAAGCTCAGATTTGCCATATGGCTGCACTTGCAGGACTTAACTCTTCCATTATCTGCCTGTGCTCAGCCTGTGTGGAGACAAAAGCTTTGCCTCATGTGTTGCACCAAGCCACCGTCTGGCTGCAAACTTGGAAAAGTCTCAAAATGTTAATTTTCATGGGATAAAGTAACCGTCAAGGCATTAGCATGCCTGAAAAGGAGAACAAATTAATTCTGTTCAGCTCAGAAGATATTCTTACCACGGGAGGTTTGTGCTGAAGTCTTTGTTGAGGAATGGGGAATACAAACATACAAACAGGCAGGAAGGGAGCGTTGTGCTGGCTGTAAAGAGGGACACAGAAAATCTCTTGCTTTTGTTACTGAAGCAGTAGGAGGAGNCAGCCTTGTGGAGAAAGGCAAAGTTTTTGTGTATGTAGCAGGAATGGGTTCAAATGACTGCGACCTTTAAAACAAGTATGAAAATACAGGGAAGCTAGCAAGGTCAAATATGCCTTCTCATTCTTTTAAATGCAACTATCCTTGGCAACTGGGTCTTTTCCCTGTTTTTGGTAGCTGTCAGCATCATTGCATCGTCCAGGAATCTTAAACTGCCACACTCAAAGTCAGCCTTTTCCTTCCTTCATCGAACTTGGGAGATTCAAGGTGTTTTTAGCTCATTTCCTGCATACCCCGGGGGGCTGAAATTCCCAAACAGACAGAAACTTCTCAGGTTGCAAAAAAAATGGGAAGGAGTTGAAGCTCTCCAGTGGCACCACTTTGTGCTGTGCTGGGATTCCAAGGAGGCTTCATGGGGAGTTGCAGTGAGCTGCCAATTCCCTCTCCTCCCTTGCACCCTCACTGTGGCTGGGTTGCCCCAAAAGCCTCTCTGGCAGCAGCAGGCCCCAGGTGGTGAGTTTGGGGAGTGAGTGAGTTCAGAGCACCCTTCATCTGGTTTCTGTTTATTTTCCACCACATTGGTTACCCCCTTGGCAGGGCAGACAATCAGGCACCACGTGTTGGTGTGCTGTCCTACTCTGTGGCAGCCCACAATCTGTGGGTGCCCTCTGGGTTCAAAGGTCTTTTTAAATTGCTGCAGATCAATATTGCATGGCAAGGGAAGCAAAATACGCTGCAGAGAGGCCTCCCCAGGTAAACAAGACAGCAACGTCCAGCAGAATTGTGCTGGTTTGTGGCAGTACCACCGTAAAATCTCATTCTTGGGTTTGGGGTTTGGGGTTTTTTGGATTTTTTTTTTGTGTGGGGGGAGGGATATACAAAATATATGGATGGTTGAAATCTCACTCACAAAGTGCCTGCTTTCTTTCCGTGTTCTCTCTGTCCTTTGAGGATTACGCTTCTCTTCAGTGTAAAAGCTGTGACAGAATTCATTATTGTCTCAGGCATGATGGTTGGGCTTATTTTGGTTATGCAATGTGTGCAGGGAGCAGGGAGAGCTGGCAGTGCAAGGGGAGTCCTTGTCTTCTGCACGCCATTTTCATTTCCAGTGTCTGCCTGCAAAGCTGGGGGTTATTTCCCCATTTACTCAGATCTGCCATTTCAAATGTGGTTTTGAACCACCCTGGACAATAAACTATGGAGGTGACTTGGCATGATTTACCTGTGGAAATGTCCAAAGCCCTCTCACAGTGTGCTGTGTCCTCCCAGGCACTGTGTGTTCTGCCATGTGAGCCATCAGCAAGTCAGTACAGGTCTGCGGAAAATTACCTGAATACTGAAAACCCTTTGATTTCAAAATCATTCTTTGCATTTTTGGTGGGATTATCACAACTTATTTTTTTTTTTTCTGATATTGGCTGGGTGGGGAGTGACTTGTAACCCAAGGTTCTCCGACTTCCACCTTTTTTTTCCCCACCCCGTGATCTCTGGCAGTCATAACACACAGAAATCATGACAGTGTGTTTTTCCACAAACGAATGATATCATAAATGAAGATTAAGGGTTATTTTGTCCTCGGGCATAACAGGCTATTTGCACTGGAGGCCTTCTGCCTGCTCTGGAAGGTTAAAGAGAGGACAGGTTAGTGTGTGGAGGATTTAATCCGTACTGAAATACCTGGGATATAATGGTAAAGGCGAGAAAGCAGAACGCAGGGGAAGTAAGGATACATCTTTGTGCGTGGTGCCTGTGCGTGGATGTACGTGTGCTCGTTTTTTTGGGTTCGCTTCAGACTGACTCTGCTGCAAATCATCCGGGTCTGAGGCTCCAATCCCTCATTCTCTCAAGAAATGAGCACTGCATCCACCTTTCTCGGTGCCGGAGGCTCCAGCCCGCAGCCTTTTGTCGCCAGCCGCGGGCAGCCGCCCGGCGTGCGCTTCCTCACGTGCTAATCATTCTCTTGTGTCAGAATAAAGCTCTCGTGGTTTTGTTCTGAGGAGGGATGCGGCCGTTCGCCAGGTAAAATCCTAGCGCAAAACGCAAGGGTTAAAATAGGGGGGAGAGCTCCGGTGTCTCCCCAGCTCGGGGTCGGGGAGGAGGAGGACGGGCGAGCCCCCCCCCCCCCCCCCCAACACGCGGGATGCTAAAGCGGCGAATAAATAGGGCATCTGTGGAGGAGGGGTTTCCTCTTCCATGCCTGCCCGGTCGCACAGACGGTCCCCCCTTGCAGCTTGGGATTTGCAAGCTGAGGAATGGTTTTCTCGTGCGAACCGTAAGTGCCGTGTGGGTGCGCGGCCGCGGGAGCGGTGCCGGTGGGTTCTGGAGGAGCAGCGGGACCCGGCGGCCGCGGGGGGGGAGCGATGGATGCGATGGATGCGCTGCGCCAGTGCCTCGCTGCAGCTCGCCTCGGACCAGTGGATGAGTGGGAAGTGCGGCACGTTAGCAGCAGGAATAGTGCTCAGGGGCCTCTCGCTTGCAGTCCGCTGTGTTCGGGGGCTGGCACCCGAGGCGGTGGAGAGCCGTGACAACACCCTTTGGGCTCGCCGGCCGGGTGACGCGAGAAAAGCCTCCCCCAAAGCCTCCCCCGGCGCGCCCGCCGCTTCTCCCTGCGCGCACGCAGCCCACGGGCGCGGGGCGCTGGCACGGCCCCAGCACGGACCGAGAAATGGCCTTGCCTTTCGTAAGAAAGGCCTAAGACTTGCCTTTGGCATCACCTCTCCAAACCGCGTCTTTTGTCCCTCACACGGTTAAGGTCCCCCTGCGGCTCACGGAACAAAGGTTTCCTGGGCTGTGCATCTCATTTGCTTTGCCGCTGGTAAACAATCCTGTCAGCTGGCAGGGCCATTTCAGCCCCTCCTCCAAAAGACGTGCACGGTAGTCGCTTTTTCTTAAGACGTTTGCGCTTGGAAGGAGAGTTTGGAATATATGTCAGGATGTCTTTCATTCTTTCAGACACTAAAATTTGAATGCTACTATTTACCTTATTTGAGCTTCCTCCGTACCTTTCCCTGCAGCATTTTGACAGCTAAAGCAATGCAATTGGCATGCATTTTCTAATTCTTTTTGTTTGTGTGAATACATTTCAATCAACCTGGAAGCTCCTCCTACTGCTAGGTAATTCTTGAGTAGTTACTACAAATACATTGTGTATTTCTGGGGCCGTGCAATGATTCAGCCTGAGACAGCTTAATGCTTTTCTCTTGTAACCTAATGCTGGCAACTTCATTGAGGCTATTAAGACCCAAATCCAATCTCGAGTCAGGTCAGTTAGTCCTTCTGTTCACGTTTGCAGACAGCTTTTAGTTGTAATCTCCTAGTTTTGTTCTTTTTCTGCCACTTCTATTGTGGTGTAAAGATTACAGTATTTTAAAACTGGCTTTGTTTGGCTTATCCCAGGCAACTTATGCATATGCCTAAGTGCTAATGAGGGTGGTTTTTTAGCTTGGCCCATTGCAAAGGACAAGACAAGTCTGAATTTGTCGGGGTTTTTTTAGACTAGTGGTGATATTTTTATTGAATTTTTTAATATTATTATCTTTTTTTTTTTTCCTTTTTGGAGGCATGTTGAATTGTGGCAGGTGAGTTCTCAACGGAAAGTGAACAATGGATAAGTAGGCCTTTTTTCTGTAAACAGTTAATTTTTCCTGTTTGACCAATCTCAATTAACCTGAGAATCACATTTCATAGAGGAACAACTCAATCAACAGTGGTGGCACCTTCCACCCTCTGGAAGAAGCTGGTTTTCTTTGCTGCACTTGAACTTCTAGTGCTGTTACTTGACTGTGTATTGGGTGATTGATCACCTGGACCTGGTGGCAAACTTTTGCTCTTAGGCTAAGAGGCTTGCACTGTGCACCCCCACCCAGCTTGGCTGTCTTTACCCAGAAATGGTCAGGATGCATCTCAAAAGAGTTCATGAAGTTTCCTTCATGCAAAGAGCAGGTGGTTTATAAGAATATTTTCACTGTGCAGATATGCATCTGAGAATGGTGGTTGCAAATTAAGACTTTTATGGATGTAATTAGTCTGTTTCACTCTTTTCTTTGAGTTGTAGCCAGGGAAATGGCAGTTACCTGTGACTTCTGTGCAAGCTGAGGATGCTCATGTTTTTCATCATTTTACCTCTTGCTTCAGTGTAGAACCCTGCCCTTTTCCTTGGGCTCCATGTCTGCTGACAGCACATCAGCCAGCGTGAATAACAAGGCTGCCCTCCCATTTATGCACTGCACTAGCGTGAAATTTTGTTAGGTTTTTATTCTTCTTTGGCTGCTTAGCTCAAGTTTGAAATGAATGACTTAGTGCATTAAGGGTGTTTAAATGACTGGGAAATGCCAAATTCTATCTAGACTATATAACAGATTAAATTACTTAATTACAATGGTGTGTCTAGTGGCAATTGCTAGAAAGTAAATACAAGCTCGAAGTACCACAATG
Organism: Mystacornis crossleyi; assembly: GCA_013400655.1. NCBI lineage: Eukaryota > Metazoa > Chordata > Aves > Passeriformes > Timaliidae > Mystacornis > Mystacornis crossleyi. Next base: position 12,899 of record VYZQ01049977.1, read on the forward strand.
ATGCTGTCTTTGAGACTGTTGCTTCTAGTAATGCTAGAAGATAAAGATCCTTATACTTACGGTGATCGTCATCATTTGAAATTCAGAGTGATTTCTAATCCAAAACAATACTGGAGTGGTGGTGCAAAAAGGCATGCTTGGATTCTAAAACTGTTGCTTCTTAAATTTATTGAATGTGCTTTCAGTTGTAAAGACATTTATTTACAGTGCAATATCTTTTGGTTTTGCTTTGGACTTCCTTGGCTGTGTTCACCTATCCACTATGCAGGCTGAAGAAAGATGCTTTGCAACCTGTGAATTTTTCTGGAATGCAGCTTAGGGATGGAAGCAGGTGGATACAAGCAGAGAAGGGAGCACAGGCGGTCAGAGATCATCCTGAGCAGCACAGTGAGCTGTGCCTTCAGCAGGTCAGCTGTGCCATCAGCAGGTCAGCTGTGCCATCAGGTGGTCCCAACATGTGCACGTCCCCCGGGCAGTTGTGGGAAGCATCATAGAATATGCAGGAAGTAAATAGCCAGGGAATACAGTCAGGGACAGGGCAGAGATCAAGCCTTACTTTCCTCCTGGCTGGCCTGAAGTCATGCAGAGTTACTAATGCAACAGTGTCGGTGTTTAGCTGTGACTCTTCCATTTTGTGCTCAACACAGAGCGTATTGTCCATCTCTCCAGGGAAAAGGGTTCCTGAGTCACCTGCCTTAGGAGGGCTGCATGCCTTGGGAGTCTGCTGGGCATTGTAGATCCAAATTGACTCTGGTGGGAATAGGGCAGAGGAAGAATTAGTTCTCCTGGGTAAATAACTGCCAGCCCATGATAGCACAAGAAAATGTTGCAATGACGTGTTCATTGAGTACCATTTAATAGAAGCAAAACTAGGAGCAGGAAGATTGATATGGCAGCTGTTTGCTTGGACAGCCAGATGCTGTCTGCATACAGGGTTGAACTTGGGAGCAGAGTTCATAAAAAAAGCTTGTTAAGAAAAGCAAGAGCGGCTAAATGCTTTTGTCTTGCACTGGTTTCCTCTCAATCGGCTGCAGCAGTGGAAAGCAGAGTCAGTGTAAAGGGACAGAGGCAGGTGCTTTGCTCTTTGCACCTGTATCAGCAGCTTTGTGAGGGTAAGGCAGCAAGGAGGTGGACCATGGACTTGGGCCAAATCCTTCCGGCTGGCTTGCAGGGTTACATCAGTCAGACAATACTAATTTTGCTTTGGGAGAGTGCAGAGTTGCTAGATACCTACCAGGAGCTTTGGTGTAAGACTGTGTTCTTCACACCCTTGTAAAACAACTGAAAGTACTGCCTGGTCTTTTTGGGACCAGGTAGGGGCAGCTTTCCATGCTCCTAATTCATATGAGACCCTAAATTTTCTGGCCTTACTGTGTACCTTCACACTAAGCAATGGGACTGAACAAATCCAACAGGATCATTCCATATCTCCTCCGTAAGTGCTTTACCTTGAATCAAGTGTCTAGCTGACGTGTGTATCCTCTTTGGTTACCTTAAGGTTGTTAGTAAGATCAGTTGTTGCTTACAGGGTGGCATATTCATTATGGAATAGGTGTGCTGCGTATCTTCTGTCGTTGTACCATCAGGCAGCTGCAAAACCCATTCTTTACAGGCAGTTTGGACCACTCTCCTCTAAAACTTGGCAGGATAGTTTGACAGCGGGCAGGACCCTGGGCCAGGAAACTGTCCAGGTACCCTGTCTGGGCACTTCTGCCTTGGAGCAATCTGTCCCTGCCTGCACTGCGTGAGATTAAATCCCTCACCCTGCCCTAGTCCCAGCTTGCACAACACTGGTGTTGCCAAGTGCATCAGGGTTCATGTCAGACCCCTCAACAGTCCCCTGCATTTGGGGACATGCAGTGAACCCCTTGTACAAGATTCCCTTGCAGACCCCCACTGTTGGTTTTGTTTATATGGTGACAGTTCCCAGCCACTGTGGCCAGTGGATGGGAAATGTTTCAGCCTTTTCACAATACATACTTTACCTTTTTGTGCTGCACTTGACTTAAATAATGAGGCTTATTTGTTAGCTGCTAGAGCAGGCAGTAGCTATAGGTTTAATTTGTAAATTTCCATTTTAGAAATCACATGCAAGGTTCAAAAATCCATCCTAAGGCACAATAACATAACTAGAGATCAGGAGACCAGCACAGGGAAGCAATGCTGGCTGAGAAGTGGGCTCTGCCTAGGACATGGGTAGGATGATTTCAGCTGACCTTAGAGTCTGCAGTGTTGATGTTTATAGTGCTGCAGGGTAGACCATTGCAGTTCATGGGGAGAAAAGCATGCATTTTGGTACAGTTCATCTCATCTTGTGATCTGGTTGTTTAAGACAGGTCTGATACAATTCAGACCTGTCTTAAACAGGTCTTTTTTTTTTTTCTCCATTAACTACCAAGATCCAGATGACAAGCTCTGAAATTAGTCTGAAGGGATAAGTGTCACCCTGGTGTTGCCTTTTTAGTAATTTTTGTTGGGAATAGCAATAAATGAGAATTTCAAGAAAGATTTGAGAGCAGTGAGGTAGTTTACCAGGTATTCCTCCAACACATGGAGACAAATTTGCCAAAATATAAAAGCATGCTACTTGGGTAGTTTGAGGGGCTGATACGCGGTTTTGAATGGGAATATGCTGTTAAGACTGGAAATAAAAGAAAAGGTTTGTCTGCAGTTTGAGAGCTGTGCTACAAACAGCTGTAAGAAAAGTAAATGGTCTCAATGGTTCATTTATTTGTCCACTGTACAAGTCTCCCTGGCCATTTGCTGTTCTCCCCCCTCAGGATTGTTTTTTTTTAATTTTTCACCCATCAGGAGAGTCTGGCGTATCTCTGCACATTTGTGTGGTGTTAAGAAGAGCTTTTAATGTTGTGGTGCTACAAGTTCTATAGTAGCTGTTGTTCAGGCCTTCTCTCTTGTCAGCATCCAGAGGGTGGTGAGGCTCTGGCACAGGTTGCCCAGAGAAGCTGTGGATGCCCCATCCCTGGAAGTGTTCAAGGCCAGCCTGGATGGGGCTTTGAGCAGCCTGGAATAATGGAAGGTGTCCCTTCCCATGGCAGGTTGGATAAAGGTGATCTTTCAGGCCTTTCCAACCCAAACCATTCTGTGAGTCTATGATTTTCCCAGGGTGTTGGACTGGTAGTTTGTGCAGATTGTGCCTCTCCTGGCCAAGTGGTACCTTGTTGATCAGTGTGAGCCTGTTGGTTGCTGAAGAAGACACTGAGCATAATTCACAGCAGGAAAATCAGACCATAGATACCCATTTAAGTTAAACTGTGGCAAATTCTGGTACAAATTCACACTTACATGAATGTCCAGTGCTCCCTAGCAGATGAAAATCTGCCTTGCTTATACAGTTTCCTTAAAGCCTTCACCCAAGACCTGCTTGCAGCTGTAAAGCAGGGCCTGCTGAGCCAATTTAGGTAGGTTTTGACTAAAACATGGCTCTGATTTACAGGCAGCAGCTTGATGCGACATGGCTTCATAAAGCCATGCCTGTCATCACTTCCTCCTGCTAACATCCTTTCCACTGAGTGACCATCTTTGTAACAAAATGTTCTTCCTGGTTTGCTTAGGGTGAAGAAACTGAAGGAAACATTTGCTTTTATACAACTATTGGACAAAAACATGAGTAACCTTCGCACCTGGTTGGCCCGGATTGAGTCTGAGCTTTCCAAGCCTGTTGTTTATGACATCTGTGATGACCAAGAAATCCAGAAGAGACTGGCAGAACAGCAGGTGGGAAATAGCAGCAGCCAGAGTAAATGAGTTAAAATGCTGCTGATTGGTCCTGGTATAAAATCACCTGTTTCTTTTCTTTAGTGAGCCTTTCTGACTGTTTGCTTTGCATGGCCTCTTCCTGCCAAGATGTGTTACACGGAAAATTTTTATTTGCTTGTAGCAATTTCAGTATGGTGTTGAATTACCTCCACTTCTCCCTCTCCCCCTTCACCCAAGGAAAACATGAAAAATACAAACAACAGCAAATTTGCTCAGTTCAGTACAGCAGACTTGCTGAGGACTAGGCAGGGCACAGACAGTGGGCAGAGTACATGAGGATGACTTAGACTGACAAGGCATGAATGCTGCTCTCCGCAAAGTGGCCGTGACAGATCCAAGAGCTGCGATTTGATGCATTGCCCCCACTGGCTCCAGTTCTCATCCCTTCCTTGCAGACAGCAGAGCAAGCGTGGCAGAGCAGGATGCTTGAGCTTTGGGGGGTGGGCTTGTGCAGACACACCTTTGGCTGAGGTTTCATCTGGAGGCAGGCTCTGAAGATCCCTCAGGGCTGGGGGAGCTGGCGCGTGAATCCCGCTGAGACAACAAGTGTGAACCAACCTCACGCTGCTGGGTGTTGGTGGGCATTTATCCAAGGCACTGGCTTACCAGGGGCATCTTAGGAGAGGAGCTGGATAGTCCTGGAGTAAATTTCTCCGGCCAGCATCCAGGCAAGGAAAAGGAACTTCTCCAAAGTGCAGACTTGCTGGTGGAGTCATCCTTTGCTCAGGGCTGTGCTGTAAGTCTGCCTGCGTTCTAAGTGCCTGGCTGTCATCTGGCCTTTGTGTTAAACAACAGTATTTTCCCACAAACTAAAGATCAAGAATAAGTCTGTCAGGTTTGGAAGCTTGGAAGCTTTATGGCATCTGCCTTTAGGAACACTTACTGGTGTCCTTGCCATCCTTCCCATCTTTTCTCTCTGCCATCTGCTTTCATGTCTAAGGATCCCTGAGTGACCCAGACCTGGGGACTCTGTTCTCTCTGTTCTGTGGCTGTCCTTGCACTCATGTCCCAGATGTCACGGGAAGGGCCAGCTCCTCTGTGACAGGAATGGAGGTGGCTCCCACTGACTCCACTGCAGGAGCTGGTCAAGCACCAGAAGCCTTGGCTCAGTGCCTCTCATGGTTTCATCTCAATTGTGAATGGCCATGTAAACAACAAGGAAATATTTTCTTCTCATCCAAACCTTTCGCATTCTCAAAGGCCATGATAAATTGCCAGACAGAGCAGAGCATGGAGCACAAAGGAATTGTGTCCAAACTAATTTATTTTTATTATGAGCGTTCAAGCTTCAGCTAGCTGTAAGAGCCATCATTTGCTGCTCAGAGCTACTTACTGCTTTATTTTTTTTGATGCTGTTTTAAATACAGACCTCTAGGCACCTCTAGACTCCTACTGTAGCTTTTTAGCAGGCTAAGTATGAGAAGACTGTGCTGACTAAAAAGACCACAGTAAAAAGAAAAGCTGCTTTTGCTCCGCATTAGTGAAACATTTATCTGAATGCGACAAAGTATAAAGATCTTTCCTGGTTTTATCTGAACAATTATTTCTGAAAAAGCGGAGCAATGGTGAGAAATATGCCCTACAGGCTTCTTTTATTTGACATCCATGACTGGAAAAGCTTTACCTGTGCAGTCTTGAATAATGAAATTTAAAAGCCTTGTGTATCCACAGAGGTGTTTTATGGCATGTTTGTTCAATTAAAGGGTGACGATTGCAACATGAATAAAATAATTTTAAGATTGCAAAGGTTTTTCACTAATGCAAAAATCTAGCAGTGTGTAGTCTCTTTAAGCTCTCTGGGCAATGCAATGGAGAGTTGAAGGAGTGGTACCTTGTGGGGCTCAGTGTACGTTCCTCACCCCCTCACTTAGTTTGTTGTGTTTGTCTCGCTTAATGCATGTCAGGTCATTTGGAAAACAGCAAGGATTCTGCCTGGGCTATTCCATGAACCCAGGCATGGCCTGAAGTAATGAGATCATGTCAGCAACATTACCAATAGTGTAAGTTAGAATTAATTTGTAATCTGTGGTCAAAATTCTTATTTTCATGAATACACCGGTAAATTCAGTGGAATATAATGAATTCAGAAGAGACTCTTCAGGTACCAGTGGTGAGGCAGAGCCTGCTCCCAGCTGTAGAGACTATGTTGAGAAGAGACTGATGCATCTTGCTCAGTAAATAGCTGTCAATCCTTAGTAACCTATAAAAATTTCTGTAGTCTCCTTCTGGCAGTCTCTCATCCATCTAAAGATTTTTGCTCCTACATTCCTTAAAGCTGTTCATTACTACAAATCCCACAAGCCATATTTTGACCATTTATGGTTCAGGCCTTGGTTCAGGTGCCCATGAGGACTAATAACCACTGAGGACTGCCACTGGGTGACACTCAACTCCTTGCAGCTTGTTGACTTCTGGGAAAAATCTTTCTTCAACTCCTTTTGTATTTACTACAAGCTATGTCTGTTTCCAGGGGTTTTACTTGTTTTATTTTGTCTGGGTTGTTTTTTTTTTTAGGCCTAGAGCAAAACCAATTCTGCTTCATCTGTTGACTGAAATCAGTAAATACCATTTAATGGGAACTCCAGTTCATTTTTATCAGTGTCATTTGTGTTTGTTGTTCTAGTATTACTCAAGCAAAAGTCTCTGTATCCTTTATTAGAAAAGCCAGGAATGGGTTGAAAAATAGAATTGTAGTGGCTGTTGTAATTTTATTAATCTTTAAAGTTGGTAGCATAGTACAGATCTACCTTTTCAATAAGAAATATTTAGATAAGGCCTTTTTTTCTGTCTTTCAATTACACTGACTTTAGGAGTAGTGATGGGTACAGGATGAGAGGCCAGACTATCATGGAGGTGTGGGCTCTGGAAAAGAAACCTGTAGTGTAGATTAGACAAAAGGTCTTTGCCAGACCCTTTAAAACAGTCCATCAGAACAGGAGCCCTACAAGAGAGGATAAGAAAAGTAGTGTAACACCAGGTGCTTGTGTTTGTGTTTCATACTGCAGCCTGTGATCAGTCACTAAAATGCACATACTGCACTAAGAGTTCTCTGACAAGCCTTTCAGTATAGCAACCTGATACGAGACAGTCATCTTGTGCTGTAAAAATTAATAAGAACTTATTTATAGTATAGGTAAGGTTTGGATTTTGAATGCACATTAAAATTGTCCAGACTGTTAATGAGAAGATTGAGTTTAGACTGAGACACCAAAGATGGACAACCCTTTTTTTTACCGTGGTAGTTCTCTCCTGACCTGTGTCATCTGCTCAGCTCATCCTGCAAGTCTTTTCTAAAGCCAAATACGCTTTTCCTGACACGGGAGTTGCTCTTTCCCCATCCTCAGAATTTTGAAAGGGCATGGCTGAAATGTAGCCACGCACATTTCCTTCCACTGACGCTGTTCTTTTGCCAATGGCAGGATCTGCAGAGAGACATAGAGCAGCACACAGCAGGCGTGGAGTCCGTGTTTAACATCTGTGAAGTCCTGCTACACGACTCAGATGCATGTGCTAATGAGACAGAGTGTGACTCCATCCAGCAAACCACCAGGAGCTTGGACAGACGGTGGAGAAACATCTGTGCCATGTCCATGGAAAGGCGAATGAAGTACGTCTCCTCTTCTTACACTACAGAAGTCTGTGGCAGCATTTGGAGGAAACGCTGTAGCTGCTGCCACAAGCTGAATTTTGAGGAGGAAAAAAGAATCCAAAGTTGATAGGTAGCTTGCGATAACACCTTTCTGTTCTTGCTCTCTCAGAATCGAGGAAACCTGGCGTCTGTGGCAGAGGTTTTTGGATGACTATTCTCGCTTTGAAGATTGGCTAAAAGCTTCTGAAAGTATAGCAGCTAGGCCTAATTCTTCAGAGGTTTTGTACACACATGCAAAAGAGGAGCTGAAGAAATTTGAGGTGAATTTTTTAACTTCCTTTTTTATGCTCAACATCAGGCTCCTGAATACTTACTGTCTGTGCAAAATGCCTGGGTCGCTGGAAAACACTACTTTGGCATTGGTGGTATAGAGATCATAAATAATTTGGTGAGTGTGCAGCTGCTAGATGTCTATTTGTCTCCAGAATTTTTTATTAATGTGGAGAATACAATGCTCGGAACAGACACTTATAAGTTAAAGCCTTGCTTTTTAAAGGCAAGAGACTTTTGTAGTTTGATATTTATTTTTTTCTTTCTTTTCCCTGTGAGGAAAACCTGAGCAGATGGTTTAAAATATGAGTTTTAAAATCTGGATTTAGTTTTGTTGTTGGAAGGTGTGCTTTTAAGGGAGAGGGCAATATCTCTCTTGACGGGTAGTACCCACATCCTGACTCTTAGCAGGGAATGAGCTCCTCGCCTTGCCTTGCAGGCGTTCCAGCGGCAGATCCACGAGCGCCTCACGCAGCTGGAGCTGATCAATAAGCAGTACCGGCGCCTGGCCCGCGAGAACCGCACCGACTCTGCCAGCAAGCTCAAGCAGATGGTGCACGAGGGCAACCAGCGCTGGGATAACCTCCAGAAACGAGTCGCTTCCATTCTCAGGAGACTTAAGGTAATGGCACACTGGGGTGAGGGAGTGAGGAGCACTCGGAGGTTTCTGCAGGAATTACCCAAGAGCAAAGCCTACATCAGAGCAACTCTCTGTGTCTTGAGCTACCGGCGTAGCGGAGGAGCTCTGGAGGGGTCACCGAGTACATGGCATAAACCTGACCTTGGTAGATTGGTTCTTGGTAGCTGAAGAAAAGCTTAAAGGAATTTTGAATGCAAATTTTGAAAGGTCAGTCGCAGTACTCACTGCTCCTATCACATTTCCCTCTTACCCACTTGTAGTGGGTGGATGTGTTAATGCACTTGGACCTTTCCATAGGTAAGAGGCAGAGAGACAAAAGGGCCCTAAGTGCAGATATGGTTTGGAGTTTCCAACTCAGCTCCACTTCATGCCGAGTTGTGATTCACCAACAAGGCATTAAACAGGGAGATGTGATGGAAAGGCACTGCCTGCCTGATGAGGAATGTTGTTGAAGAATGTATTTGTGACACTTCAAAGAAGTATCCTGCCCGTCAGTTAAACAGATCTCTGGGCAGATACTCTGTGCTGTGCCCTGGGGGAAACTTGTCCCTGCCAGGTTTTTAAATATAGCAGTGCTGCAAGCAACTGACAGGGAAAACTGCTAGCTCCCAGAAGTCAGTGGATGAGGCAGTGAGAGCAGTGATGGGGTTTGATCTGTGCAGCTATGAATTGTTACATTTGGGATGTTACATGAGCCACTTCCTGAGCAGCAAATCCACCCATGAGAACAGGCAAGCCGCATGTCTGTTAGCAGCTTCTGTGGGGCATGCCATGCCAAACAGTGCATAAATTACACCGGCATGGTCGTCCATGATTCAGCCTCTCCACTGTAAAATCAGTAAAAACTGATTTTAATCTCATAGCTTTAATTACTTAAATCAGAGGTGGGGTTTGCTTCCTTTGTTTATCTCTGTTTTAAGTTTAGAACAAATTAGATGTTAAGTCTCAGTCCAAATAACTGTCACTGGTATACTCATGTGGGAGAAGGAATGTGTGGAATCAAGAATATAATTTTATAGAAGCATCTTGAACTGCTAAAATTTTACTCACTCTTTCGTACAAATAGTGACTAGTATAGGGCATTGTTCTAGCATCACTACAGGAAGAGGACAGGTTTTGTTCATGGCATGCTACCATATGTCCTGATGGCCTTTAAGGTGAACAGGAGTTTTTAAATAAAACACTGATTTCAGAGAGCTCCTGTGACTTGCCTCTTTTAGTAGCTGAAGTCGTGTAACACTGGCTCCTTTTTTCCATCCAGCACTTCACCAATCGGAGAGATGAGTTTGAGGGGACAAGGGAAAGCATCCTTGTCTGGCTCACAGAAATGGACCTGCAGCTGACAAACGTGGAGCACTTCTCCAAAAGTAACTTTGACGATAAAATGCGCCAGTTAAATGTACGTATCCTCATGAAGCAATTCTTTACTGTAGCCCAGTGATCCTGCTGGGCTGCCCTTGCCTGACAGAATCATCTACTTTTCTGTACCTTCACAATGGCCACCAGATCTCTGTAGGACTGTATTTGTTTGAAGACAGCAGTAAATTGTTAAGACATACTGTCTGAATCAAGATTAAGCTGTGCAGTATTTAATTCAGATTCAGTGTCCAAACTCAGTTCTGTCCTGCCATTTCTTCCTGACAGTGTGTGTCAGTGACAGTGGTATCTGGCCTGGAAAGCAGCAGATGCTGGCTAACAGTAAGAGCTACATTCCTATATTCAGGCATTATTTTCTGGTGCAAATCTTTTTTGAATTGGCATTACAGTCTCTCCTCGGAGCTCATTATTTGTAGCTGGGAATTTCAACAGAAATTAGACATCAGGAATGTGCAGTGATTCTGAGGAATAAACTAGTTCTTTGCTACTTCATATGCTCGTTTCTCCTTTCTCTCTGCACTGTTATTCCTTTGGGATATAGATTTACTGTTGTGTAGGCTGGAGGCCCAAGCAACCAAACAAACTTCTTGGCTTCTGAGAAAAGGATCGTGGTACCCAAGAGAAAAATAAACTTGATTAGCTGAACTCTTATATCACAATCCCCTGCAGGCTCAGGACACCGCATGATATTGATGTACACATGGGTGGAAAATGCCACTTCATTTGGAACTGTAATTCTGCTGATAAAACAAACCTTTGGACCTCTTGAGTAAAAAGACATTTGCCAAATTAAATTAGACAACAATGTCAATTGCTGCTTGTCTTTCACTGCAGTGAGCTAGAAAACAGGGACAAACCTTAGACTGGAAAGGGCCAATGAAGAAGTAATTATTTTTCTTGTATGTTCCAAATAGGGTTTCCAACAGGAAATAACGTTAAACACCAATAAGATTGACCAGCTAATCGTTTTTGGGGAGCAGTTGATTCAGAAGAGCGAGCCTCTGGACGCCATCCTGATTGAAGATGAATTGGAAGAACTTCACCGATACTGTCAGGAGGTGTTTGGGCGAGTTGCCCGGTTCCATCAAAGACTGACTTCAAGGGATCCTGTAAGAAGCAACAGTTGTTCCAATGCTTTGACAAGATTTTGGTGTTTGAATTGCAATGCTTATTCTGGTTTTTGAATTGTAATCGCTTATTCCAAGCAGCTTGACTGAGTGGTTTGAGCTCCAAGGGGTCAGGAGCTCTGCAGTAGATGTGCCAGCCTTGCTAAATCTTTGTTGCCAATCCTTTCATGCCTCTCCATCTGCAGAATCTGGAGAATAGCCTGGAGGTAGTTCATAATGTTCAGAATGATGTAGTTGTGGCTTGAAGGCTTCAAAATCTTTTTAGATTTCATTATCACTTAGTTTTCTTTACTATCAATAATGTGGTTAGAATATCTCTTTATGTATTTGTTTGTCCACTCCCTCTGTCCACTTTTGTTGTGAAAACCCTGAATGGGGAACAGCATGCACTTTGCTTTTTCCTGGGAACTTTCAGATGATTCTCGGTTTGCTTGGCCTCAAAAAGAAAGAACATCTGTTAGAAAGCCAGGTAAAGGAGCAACTACAAGTGGCTGTTCACTCCTGCCTGAGCATCATTTCCTTAATGACCTGTTAAGTCCATCTGGAACTGGGTACTCCTGCAAACTGGAGAGGTATTGTGGTGGTGGTTGAGTGCCTTGAAAGAGGGGAGGTAGCTGCTGATGTGAGGGCTGGTTTTGGCAAAAGAGGAAGAAGGCAGAAATTACATCTCCCTTTAATTTTAGGCCCGTGGTCTTTGGTTGCTGCAGCTCACCACAAACTGTCTCCAGTAGTACTGTGTGTCTCAATCCTTAGCTCATTAAGATCTCTTCTAAGTGTTGTTAATACAGTAATTATTACTTACTTGTAGGGATTGGACGATGAAAAAGATAACTCTGAAAATGAGACAGATCAAGAAGACTCCAGAGAAATCCAGAATGATCCCTGGCATAAGAAGGCCATCACCGAGGGGCCCTCATCCACACAGTCCCTTTGCCACCTTGTGCCCCCTACTCAAGGCCACGAGAGATCAGGCTGTGAGACCCCTGTCAGCGTTGACTCCATCCCACTGGAGTGGGATCACACAGGTGATGTGGGAGGTTCTTCCTCTCATGAAGACGATGAAGAAGCAACATACTACAGTGCTCTGTCAGGTGAGAGCCAATGTCCAGCAGTTCGGCTTGACACGGACAGCTGGAGGATGTCCCTGTGTGGGAAGGGAGGGGGATTGAAGTCTTGCTCCCACATTGTTGCTTGGTTTTCAAGTACCATTAATAGATGTGAGCAGACTCACCTCTTAGATGTCTTGATGAAGGAAATGGTACTGTCTAAACCAAGCTTTTATTTTTAGAAACATAAGGTTTTGGAAGCCTTGCTGTTTAAGAATGTTTGAGAATGGTACCAGCCACTTACTTTGTTGTTTGTCTTTGCTGTTCCTCATTGTTTCAGTTGTTTTTAATAGTTGGAAAATATTGAATAGTGAGGAAAATGACATTATTCTTTTTTCAGATGTAGAAATCACTGAAAACCCTGAGGCATATCTTAAAATGACCACAAAAACTTTGAAAGCATCTTCTGGTAGGCACCTGCTAATGCATGTGTCTGAACATGGCAATCTCCCTGTGCTGCACGCTATATTCCTCAACCTCTCTCATACGTAATGTCTGACTTCCTGCCTTGTGTGGACACCATGTCTCATCCTGTCATGGTGTTCTTACGCTGCAGTATCCACATGGACATTAAAAGCAGTCAAGAACACACCATTTAGATTTTGCCTGGTAAATGCCAAGGTGGTTAATGTGCATTTCACTGTACTGATCCCAAGTCTTTTGGTTCTTTTCTCGGTGGTTTGCTCTGGGTAGTATCAATTTTTGGTTGTTTCTAATTTTGGTTGCGTAATTACTGAAGGCCACAGCTCCAACTCTGCAAGTATTTTTTTGTGGTTTGTGCCTGACAGAACTATGTGTGTTCTGCCTGTTAAATCCAGAACAAACAATCTCCAAACCAGGACATGTCGAACTTGTTCCCACTGACATGTTGCAGATGTGTGACAGTTATTGTTGGGATGCAAACTTTACAAAACCAGGGTGCAGCCTTGTCTTTTTGTTTTTTTGAATACTCATGCCTGTATTCAAGCATTTTCTAGAAGAAAACAGAATGTCCCATAACTGCATGGCTCTCATCTCATTACCTTTGAAACACTGTTGATGTTTTGCAAATGTGCATGCTTTGCAAGGAAAGCTGCAAAACTGTCATTTTTATGCCATAACTTGACGCCATTTTATTCAAAGTGCTTTCTAACTTAATACAAAGCAACAGCTTCCTCGTGGAGGTGGGATCTTCCACTCAGGGTGTGTGATTTTGGTTTTATTTGTTTCAGGAAAGTCTGTTTCAGAAGCTCATCCTTGGCATTCTCCAGGTAGCCCGGTCTGCAGGAAACACAGATATAACCAGGCAGAGATGGCTGGAAATGTGTTGTCTGGACCAGAGACAAGTACTCCCTATAAACCAGACTACGTGAGTTGGATGCTCTGTGGGCACTGAACCTGTACTACAGAGGCTGTTTGTTTATTGTTCTGTGTAACTCCTCCTCTTCCCTTCTCCAGCATCAAGGAAAAGAATAGTTGGGGGGAAATTTTCACTTCCTGCAAATTTAGATGTTATTTCTGGTGGCTCAGGTTGGACTCCTGGTCAGTCAGTGTCTGGAGGAGCTTCCTTCCTCTGTTGTCACAGGACAGGTCTAGGAAAATTCAACCCATACAAAGGAGATGGTATTACTGATATTATTGATATTACTGATATATCTCCCTTTCCTAAGCAAATTTGAACAGTCCTTTTCTGACACCATTTAATCTGCTTCCAGGTATTGAAAAATGTGCCAAAATAGCTTGTTGTCCATTGGTAGCTCAGCCTTGGTGGCTGTTTGCCAGCCATGGCTTCACCAGCAGCTGCCAGGCTCAGTGGATCTGGACCCACTGTCAGCACTCTGCCAGACAGGGTGGTACTGGTATCTGGCTGCTTTTGCCATCATTAATCCAGTCTCAGAGCCTTAGAGTCAATATTGCCAAGACTCACAACCCAACAAAGAGCATCAGCAAATGTACATTGTCTGATACCTGTAGTGCAAAAGCAATTAATTTGCCGTGTCCACTCTTGTAATAATTGGCATCACCATGGTGTGTGTTTGTTTACTGGAAAGGCACAGAGAGCCAGTGTAAACTGTTAGCAAAGCTGCAGAAGCCCAGTGCTAGATCTGATATGCAAGAGCTCAGCAGCAGCCCAGCCACCCCAAAGAAACACAGATCAGGTTGGGCCTTTGACATCCTGTTAACCTGCAGGGCTCACCCACCAAAATGTCATTCCAGGTGAAGCAGCTCAGCTCTGCAAGCAGCAGCAGCAGCAAGGAGAAAATTCCGTCTGCCAGCATGAGCGATGAGGAGCCCCAAGATGACCAAGAACTTGTGAATATAGCAGCAGCAGAGAAGCAGCCAGGTACAGAGCATTAGGAGTGGCTTTGGGGCTGTGGTGTTTGTCCTGTGACTGGAGGGACAAAGCAGAGGTGGCACAAAGGCAGCACGTCTGGGAACAAAAAAAAATTTAAATGTATATTGCCAAGTTTCACTGAGTTGCCTTCTCATCTGCTTCTGTCCAACCCGTGTGTGCTGTTCTAAGCTTTCCTATTTTCTGCCAGAAATGAGATTTTTCTCTCTCATAATATACTTCTATCTCTTTGCTTGTTGCAATAAATGGGAACAATTTCGCTTTCGTGTGATGCTGAACACTTCAGAGACTTTTAATCAGAACTCAAACCGCAGTCTCTGTCTGAAATAAGATTGCTATGTGGAGTTACTGGCACTCCACGTAACAAGATGCTACAGCTCCCATTTGCAGAAATGTTTTGTCAAAGCTGGTAAAGTATTCTGTTCTCCAGTGTCTTTACAGTGGTCCTTTCATCCAGACAAACCAACAAGCTGGTTCTCTTGACCTTTTAGGACCTCATTGCTGGTTTCAGGTGCTTGAGATTGTAACAACACATGGTACTGCAATCACAAAAGCAAATCATGTGATCAAAAGGATGCAGCTACATGCACCAGCTTACTTAGTTTGTGTCTGTTGTCTCACAAATGGTCCAGGGTTGTGTCCCATACCTGGGATGAATAGGAAAAGCCTGAGAATGGTTTAGATGTGCTTTCAGAAAGTGTTAGTGATCGCACAGGTGGCATCTCCATGTCCTTTAGCACTGAACTGATGAAACAGAGAGTCATTAGAATGGCTTGGGTTGGAAGAGACCTTAAAGTTATCTAGATCCAACCCCTCTCCTGCCATGGGCAGGGACATTTTCCACCAGACCAGGTTGCTCAAAGCCACACCCAGCCGGGCCTTGAACACTTCCAGGGATGGGGCATCCACAACATCTCTGGGCAACCTGTGCCAGTGCCTAACTACCCTCACAGTAAGGAATTTCTTCCTAATATCTAATCTAAACCCACCCTCCATCAGTTTAAAGCCATTATCCCTTGTCCTATCACTCAGTGCCCTTGTCAAAAGTCCCTCTGCAGCTCTCTTGCAGCCCCTATAGGCGCTCGAAGTTGCCCTAAGGTCTCCCCAGAGCCTCCTCTTCTCCAGGCTGAACAATCCCAACTCTCTCAGCCTGTCTGTGCAGGAGAGGTGCTCCTGCCCTCTCATCATCTTTGTGGCTTTCTCTGGGCTGCCTCCAGCAGCTCCACGTAGACATAAAACACTAAACCCAAGTCCTAACTGCTGGATCGTATTTGTCCCGTGATGAATTTTGGTGTTCACCAAATCATAGCTGGGGTCATTGAATTCTGTCTCCTTAGACTTGGTCTGTTCTTCCAAGTGAATTAAAACATCTCCAATTAATGTGATTAAAATTCTGTGTAGAATTGCTATGGGGATAACTTGACCGGCAATGTGAAATTTAGACACTGCGGAATCTGAAGAAAAGATGTGGCTGAATAGCAGTAATACATTACAGCAATTATTTGGTCTCAAGTAGAATGGAAATAATTAACTTTAAAAATTCTTGCATCCCTTTTACACACTCCTTCCTTTACTGAAGATTTAAACGGGTTTTTTCTGTGATTTGCAGGCATTATTGATAGGTGGGAGCTCATCCAAGCTCAAGACCTCAGAAATAAACTTAGGATGAAACAGAAATTGCAGCAGTGGCAGCAGCTGGACTCAGACCTCAGTGACATCTCTGCTTGGCTTAATAAAACTGAGCAAGAGCTGGAAGAGCTGCAAAAAGTGAAGCTTCCAACCAGCATGCAGGCATTGGAACAAAAGGTCAAGAAATTGAAAGTAAGTTATGGCAGACTGAGAAGAGGGATTTCAAGATGCTGATGTTTTTTATCACTGTGTGCTCCTGGGATCAGCTGCCAGCGTGGATGCCAATAGCAGCGTTCCTGTGCCACTGGGGAGCCCAACTGCTCTCAGCTAAGAGGACTAAAGAGGGTCTTAGGCAAGGTGCTTCTATATTCATGTACAGAGATTGGCAGGCAGAAGTAAAAACCTCTCCAGCTCTCCCTTTCTGTTTTCTTGCACAGTGATATTGACATCTTTTTCTTATGCCATTCCCCTCTATGCAAACTAGAAACAGATTGAAAATTAGCCAGGTCAACAGGCTGCAAAGTCTATGCTGATTTTTTTTTTTTTTTTTTAATTGAATTAAGGGCAGGGTGTAATTCCAGCAGGAGACTGACAAAGACCTGCTCTAAAGCTGTGGTTTCTGCAAGTTGAGCCAGCAGGTTACCAGGGCACATGTAAGTGCTGGGACCCTGGGACTCAGGTAGTGAAATGCCTCAGGTAGAAATCTAGGAGAGCAACTGTTCCTAAAATCTGTGGGAGGGCAAAATCCCTTTGTGCTCACCCCTCACCAGCTGCCCCGTGTGGAGTCCCCCTGAGGCTTCTGGTCAGTCTGGTGTCACCCTTGGGGTGATGCTCACGAACAGGACACTGCAGGACAGAGGAAGGATTCCTTAGGCATGCATGTTTCTGCCTACATGTCCTGAAGTAGTTACTAGGCCAGGGACAATGACTCTTCCCTCCAGTAAGATCGACTCTGACTCCTTCAGCCAGTCTGGATTAGGCACCAAGCACTAGGAAAGGTTTGGTGGTGCCTCCTGAGTGTAGGGAGGCATTTCCTTTCAGCCTGGGGTTGGGTGTCTGACCTCCTCAAGGAGCAGAGCTTCACTTCTCTCTTCTGCATCTGCTTAAGAGGGGTCCAGCTGGCTGTAAATCCCCTTTTCAGACAGTTTGGCTTTATAGGGGTGTTAAAAGAGCCAGTGTGCTCTAAGAAGTGAATTTCATGAGGTGGCAGGACATCCCGATTGCCTGGGATAAGGGTAAAGCCAGTCTGCCTGCAGACTGACTTACTGGCATTCAGGAGTCTGTGAGGGACTCTTTGCTTTGTCTGATATTAAAAGAAATGTTACTGCCTGGAGGAGGGGACAGGATCCTTTGATGGGTGAAAAGTAATTTAGACCAGGAGTTTTCAGCAAGTGGGACTCAGGTCTTGAGAATATAAAGATCGACACTCTTGGATAGAAAGGTGAGAAAAGCAATCTGGGCTCTGTGGCTTGTGGGATTCATCCTGCAGCTCTTACTTTCCCACTGCAAGAGCAGCCTGGAAAAGATCGAGTACCCTTGATTGAAACTGTAAACTGGAGGGTACAAGGAAGGTATTTGGCATTCTTTTTTTTAAAAAGCCTTCAGAAATACAGGCGTAACATAAAGGTGGTTAGATGGTGTGACCGTGACTTTGCAAATTCCATATTATTCCCCGTGCAGTTCTGAGGGAGAGGAGGAGAGCAGGTAGAACAGCTTTCTGGGGGGTCTTTAAGAAGTCAGAGAAATGGGATGACAAACTCAGACCAGAAAGGAGAAAAATAATTTCTCACACTGGGGTGCTCTGGTGTGGGACCAGGGGCCCAGAGGGGATGGCGATTCTCCATCCTGCAAGATATTGATAATTTGAGTGGATGAGGCCCTCAGCATCCTACTCACAGTTTGAACTTGGTCCTGTTTGAAACAGGAGAATGCAGCACAGACCTCCAGATGTCCCTGTCAGCATTATTCTGGGGTGGCAAAACCTTCATCAATTAGGAGAAAATACCATGTGATGACCTATGGGAGTATTTGTCCAAATGTCAGGGAAAGAGGCAACTCAGAGGAATTGGAAGGCAGATGTGGGTTAAGTCATAATGCCTATGACTTAGAGAGAAGCACAAGCTCAGTCACACTTATTTTCTTCAAAGTTAAGGTTTTGTTTTTAAAAAAAAAAAACAAACATAAGCCTAGCTTAATATGTTTCTTAGCAGTCTTGAAAAGCCACTAGATTAAAACATCTTGTCCAGTACCTGTGACACTTTTGAGTGCATGGTTTTAATTGTAAGGAAACGACATGTTTTTCATCATTCATAAAAGCTCCTTATCCTCTTTTTCTACCAGGACATGCTTAAAGCATTTGACAACTACAAAGCAGTGCTGCTGTCTGCTAACCTGAGCAGCAAAGAATTCCAGAAAGCAGACAGCACAGAATTCAAGGAGCTGCAGAACAGGCTTCGGAAGGTCAACTTGCACTGGGAGAAAGCAACTCGTGCACTGGACAACTGGAGGAAGGGTTTGCAACAAGCCTTACTGCACTGCCAGGTCTGTATCACATGCCAGCTTGTAGGGGAAAACTTTTTGGGATGCTGCTGAGGGGTAGATAAGGGGAGAGGGCAGATGGGTAAACCCTGCACATCAGTGGAATGGTCACTCACAATACAAGACATTTGGTTCCCTTATCAAGTTGCCTCTGATGGATTGAAATGGTTTGGTAAAATACCTTTCAAGTGGATAATGCCCTTTTATGATGTAGGTGGAATGGTTTAACAAGGTTTCTGTACTCTCACTATTGGTGAATTTGTGGTGCCTCTGTCTAATCTGGGCTGGGTATTTTGTTTTAGGTGAAGGCACTGTTTTTTCCCTTATGTGCCACTCTTTTGTTTCTCTAGGATTTCCACGACCAGAGTCAAAAACTAATCCTGTGGTTAGCAAGTGCTGAAAGCAGGAGAAATGAAGCACAAATCACAGATCCCAATGCTGATCTCAATACAATACTGGAATGCCAGAAGGAGCTAATGGTAAGTGTAGTCTTAACTGCAGCACCTCGGCTCTCATCACACAGGGAAGAGCAGGATGTTTATGTCCCACAGTGTCTGCAGCCTGTCCTCAAACCTGCTGTACTCAGGCATGTGGGTGGTTTTTGAAATGGACCATGATACTGTCTGTACAAAGCACTTTTTCCATAATTACACATCATAATTAAGTTTCTTATGAGCAGTCATTATGCTGGAGTAAGACTTCCAATTTCCAAAATTTAATGTTCTCTCTCTGTGAATTACCTGCTGCTAGAACTATTTTAAAATGTTAGTTCAAGCAGGTACAACCAGTCTCTTCAAGAGAACTTCATTTCCTGTGTAGCTGTAATAACCATTCCTGTGCCTTGTGGATTCTTAGGCAGGTTGTGTTGTTCTTTAAAGCCATCCAGAGTTCCTCCTTTTGGGAGGACAGCTGTAAAGTTGAGGCTAACAGTCCGTTGTGCTGGTTTTTGTTTGTTTCTTCTCAGCAACTGGAGAAAGAGCTGCTGGAGCAACAGCTTAATGTAAACTCCCTGCAAGAGCTCACTGCTTACCTGCTGCTGAAATCAGATGGTGACTACATTGAAGAGGAAGAGAAGGTCCATGTGATTGGAACGAAACTGAAACAGCTGATTGAACAAGTCTCTCATGACTTAAAAACAATACAAGGGAATCTGGTGAGTTGGAATTTAAATACTCGTCTGTGGATCTTTACTGAAAAGAAACAGCATATTAGGAGTGAAGGTATTTATAAAAAAACTGACTTAAAGCTTAAGTACTTCCACCTTCATAAGATGAAAAAAGAACAGTTCTGGCTGTAGGAAAGACTTCAGCACCACAAGGCTGGTACAGTATTGTAACAGGGAGGTTATGCTGCCTCTGTCCTCAAGGGTTTTGAAGAGCAGAGAGGATAAACCTCTGAGTGAGGCTTTTGGTCAGGTCTCATCGCTGGCCTTGCTTTGAGAAGGAGGTTGGACTAGATGAACTTCCTGAAGTCCCTTCCAAGCTGCATTTCTGTGATCCAAACCAGGTATCAGGCTAGGAGGGTGTAATGAGCACGTAGGAGCTGAGGTTCATAGCGATGGGTTGCTCATCCTGAGGCCTGTCAGAGAGTTTTCAAGGTAATTCCTATGTGCACCCATTCCATTGTAATTCCTTCAGGCTGGGCACTGTGAAACATTTCTTTATTCTGGGGAGCTGGTTATGCTCATGTAAAGGGGCAGTGGGCTGTGCACCTACAGAGGCTGTGAAAGGTGGTTCTTTGCATTTTATTTGTTGTCAGTTTTGAATGTGCATTTTAAAGAGGAAGGTGCTGTTATCTTTTAGGATACCAAAACATTCCTGCTAGTTCCAGATGACTTGGACTCAGGAGTCTATAATCCAGAAGAAGAGAAATCCAGCCCTGCCATGAAGAAGGCAAGTATTTTTTTCCTAATACGTTGCTATCAGCATCTAGTGTATTTTGCCACTGTGGAAGTTCCTCGAATATAATCATTTTACCTTTTAGGTCCATGTACCTTATTACAGCATTTACAATCAGACCTTAAAGTCTACAGCTGTCTTTTCTCAGAAGGAGAAATTCCTTGTAATTTCTGAAATCTGGACACTAAAAGCTGTTTCTCTCAACAGATGGCCCTCAGGAGAACTGCTGATGGCAGAAATGGCAGCAGCACAAGGTAATATTTTATATTTGCCTGGTCTTTTGAAAAATAGTGAATATGGCAGAGATGAGCTGTGTGCCAGCAGAAACCTGGGCAGCTGTTCCTTGCAGGTTGACACATGGGTGGAGGTGATTTCTGCCTACCTGCAGTGTCCCCTCTACCTACCAGCTCTGGGCTGCTCTTTAGGGAATGGTATCCTTTAGCACTCCTGCTCCAGGACCTCTGCAGTGATGTGCAACCCTGGCTTGAGAAAATACTTTTTGTGCCAAATGGGGGATATTTTATGTTTAAATCCTCCTTTAATTCCACCAGCATGCTTGGAAAAAGAAACTTGCCAGTGAGAGCCACTTAGTACAAACAGACCACAAAGGACAAAGGGAGAACTTAACCCCCAGTCCATTGGGACCTGTTCAAAGGGTAGATCTCAGTAATGCCGGGGCAGAGAAGAACCTCATCCGTGTGAATGATGTCTCTCCTTTGTGCTTGGACACCTATTTGGAGTGGTCTGTTTGCCTCAGGGGAAAAGTTAAGTTTGCATCTGAAAATAGGGTGAAAACCAACTCGTTTAACTCAAACCCTGAAGTGCCTGTTGTTCTTTGCTTCTCCTTTCCAGGAGCGAAAGCCATCCACAGCCCGTGCAGGCAAACCCTCGGTCTCCCTCTTTCTTCTACCGAGTGCTGCGAGCGGCTTTACCTCTCCAGTTGTTCTTCCTGCTGCTTTTGCTCCTGGCTTGCATGATCCCCTCCTCTGAGGAGGACTACAGCTGCACCCAGGCCAACAACTTCGCCCGCTCCTTCTACCCCATGCTGCGCTACACCAACGGGCCCCCCCCGACCTAGGGCACCCTGCAGTCACACCACAACACTCTCGGGTGGTGCTTTTTTCTCCACACTGTTCTAGCATCAATCAAGCAGCAAATTTCACATCTCAAAATGTATATCTTGACAAAATTTCAGCGTTTTTTTGTACGGAAAACAAAACTTTTTCTATAGATTTTTTTTTTTTAAACTGTAAGCAACACACTTTATACTTTGATGCAATAGATACACTATTTTATAGGGGCAGTGCTCTTAAGCTTGCAAGGTGTTTGGATACTGAGTTCTTAGATGCAGAAACGACATCACAGTGATCTTAAACATAGCAATCTGTCTTGGGTTAGCACGACAAACCAGCAGGTGAAGAGGGACTTTATTTAACATGATTTCTGCACACACTTCACATTACTTGTATCTTTTGGTACTGTAGTCACTTGGTGGAAACAAAAAAAATTACATATTTTTGAATCTTTGTTATTGTATTTTATTCATCTAACACGTTCAGTATCATGATGCACATTTGTTTTGTTTGGCATAAAGTGTTCTAGTGGTTAGGACTGCTGTGTTGTCTTTTTATACCACCTTTGAAATAAGGAATTGCTGCATTGCATGGAAATGGTTTATAATGCACATATTTTCTAGATGAACATGATTATGTAGACTATCCCTGATGTATACAAATAGTGCAATGACTTTTTTAATGAAAGATTTTTTTTTCAGTTTTTAACCTGCTGAATAGTGTACAGTACCTTGGGAGAGAATTGTGCATTTTTTATAAGCTTTGCTTTTGAAATGAAACTGGCGCTTGGGCAGTGGCTGGAGAAACACTGTGTACAGTCAGCATTGCCACTGCCCCTCGGTTGTACAGTTTGAGTACTCTCATTAAAATTTTGCCAATGTCTGCAGACTGTGAGTGTGTCTAGTGGGAGGGACCAGCTTTATGTTCCAGCAGTGCTGCCCCTTCCAACTCCTGGAAGAGTCAATTTGTTTTCCTGCCAACAGAGTGGTGCTGGAGGAAGCACAACCACTCCCTTGCTTGTCAGAGCAAGAGATCACAAATCCAGCAGTGGGACCTGTGTTCCGTGGCACAGATCCTTTCCTTTGCAACTCCTGGTGATTTCCTGGAGGAAGAATACAAAGTTGAACGAATTAGTGCTTATTACTAGTTTGAAATGCTGAACTATTTCCTACCCTGGAACTGACTTTTTATAGTGGGGGTGCTGGAGAGGGGAAATGCACGTGGAGGAGAGCTCAGTGCAGTAGCAAGGGCTTCGGTCAAATCCTTTTTGTTTGTTGCAGGGAAATCACCCAGGGATTAGCCACTTTCTGCAGTGCTTGCCCATAGAAAATAAGGTCTCTGATTAGCCTGTGAGAGTTCTCCCACCCTTTTCTACACTTGTCACCACCGGTGGTTGCTGATTCCCCACCTTCTAGCAGGGGGAGTTACGAAGCAAACTGCTTTGTCCTGATGTTCAGAGAACAGCCAAACCAACAGCTTTTTCCCAGCCATGGTGGCAAACCCGCTGTGGTTTATTTCCAGGACATTAAACTAAACTCATAAGCTGTGTTGAGATGCCAGACTTGTGCTCCAGCACCACCAGCTCTCACAGTGGTGGTGTATCCAGAGATAGTTCCCCCTCACTGCACACAGGCACACACACTGCCCTCTCTCCCTCTGCCATCATTATTTGATATTTTCAAAGCTATTACTTTAATGAGCTCCATCTTAAAGTTTCTTACTCTGTAGAAGTGAGCCAACTCTAACCATTATTTCATTGCCGGGTTGTCACAAATGCCCATGGAGACCTTTCTGCCAAGAAGTAATAGTCAGTTGCTGACATGATACTCAGTTCTTCTTCCATTAAGGAAGTTGTGCAGGGGAGAAAAATTGAACAATGTTAAAAGGTCTAAGGAAAATTTCATAGCCTACAATTTCCTTTCATTATGAACAGTTACATCAAATTGTTAAGCTGATGTAATATATAAAAAGAGGAGCTTTCAAGAAATTACCTCAAAATGTCACAAAAAAAAAAGTCTGGGAAATAGCTTAAATCTTTTTTCCTCGAAACCTGTTTTAAAAAGTTTTATTTCCAGTTGCTTATAATCACTGCACTGTAGGCTGACACTGAAGTCAGCTTTAAACAAGTCATTTTATATCCCCACCAATTTCTTTGTGTTATCATCTCGCTCAGGACTGGATTGTTGGTGGCCAGGGAAGGAAAAGAAGTATTTAAAAGAGAGGGCAGATGCAGTAGTGAGAGCAAGCACAACCCCACTGTGGTTGTGCACGTGCATTGTAGGAATCAAACCAAACCAAAACTAGTTTTGAGTTGAAGTCTTATTTTTTGGCAGTGAGATGAGGCCTCAGTCTGTTTTCAGCTATACCTACCTCCCTTCCAGCATAGTCAGCAGCAATAAGGCAGCTCCAGGGAGATGTAAGAGCAACTTCTGGTGTCTAAAGAGGACTTAAAGGGGACTAGAGAGCTGGACATGGGCTTTTTACAAAGGGGGTGTAATGGTAGGATAGAGGGTGATGGCTCTAAACTGACGAAGGGCAGGTTTGGAGGAGATGTTAGGAAGAAATTCCTTGCTGTGGGGGTGGTGAGGTGCTGGAATAAATTGTTCAGAAAAGCTGTGGCTGCCCCATCCCTGGAAGTGTTCGAGGCCAGGTTGGATGGGGCTTGGAGCTACCTGGTCTGGTGGGAGGTGTCCCTCAGACACTGAGCACACACATTACATGCTCATGAGACCAGGCTGAGCTCAGCTACAGGAGAGACATGAACAAAAAGCTGTATATTTACATTTCATGATGCCTGTTTAGTCAGCTGCACCAATCCCCGACTGAATGAAACACAGCACCAGACAAATACCATCAGTCCAAGGAACTAAAGACAGCTGGGGGAAAGGGAGGGGCTGGGGTGTTGTGGGTTGTTTTCACATTACCATGACATAAAGTGCTTTAAAAGGCACCACTTTCAGTCAGGAACCCATTTCCATTACATATTTGTGGAGAGAGTGAAATGTTGATAAACTAAAATGACAGAACTCAGAACAAAACATTTTGTGGGAAACGGGCGTAGGAGATGTGCAGTAAGCACTGGTAATGGATGTGCCAGCTCCCCTGTGACACTGATGAGTGAAGAAGGTTTTGCCTATTGAGGCCATAGCAGCAGATGTTGCCATTTTATAGCATAGCAGTCTCATTTTCTTTGTGCACCCAAATCAAAATTGCTGGCACTCAGTGCATGAGGAGTGTAGGTGACTCTAAAATGCAAAGATGGAGTTAAACAGTACACAGATCATAAATTGAAATATTAGCTATGAAAGTGTGCCATTTAACGTACCACACTTCACTTTAGTAGTAAAATACTGTGAAAAATTAATGTAAATTATACTTACATTCCATATTTTAGCAATCCACTTGCTTTTCATACTCCCATTTGCAACAGTCTCGTTAGAATTGGTTAAGGCACTGGGTCAGCACAACAGATAACCACATAACTGCTTTGCTGACTCATTACCTCACAGGACCTAAGTAATGTCAAACCATTTTTTCTGAGCTGGATGGTGATGATAACAAACGTGTTTCCAGGGCTTCCAGCTCCGAGTGTATGGAAGTGTGAAAAGATGGCCTGGGGTAAAATTAGAGGAGGCTGAGAAATTATGTTCGCATCCCAACAGTACAGAAATTATGGGGTGAAATGCAGCTGCATTCACCTGGGTGGAACATGGTTGGCGTGTTCAAAACTATTCCACGCTGAGTCCCCACAGCCACAATCTGCAGCCAGGACCTGCCAAGGGGGATCGAAGGGAGGGTGGGGTGGAGTGGAGACACCTGGCCAGGCTCTGTAGAAACCCTTGCAGGGAGGGGAGCTCTCCAGGGAGACTTAGAGCAGCTTCCAGTACCTGAAAGGGCTACAACGAAGATGGAGAGGGACTTTTGTCAAGGGCTTGGAGTGACAGGACACTTGTGAGGGTGTTGAGACTCTGAAACAGGTCATCCAAAGATGTGGATACTCCTTTCCTGGAAATGTTTCAGGCCAGGAGCAACCTGGTCTGGTGGAAAGTGTCCCTGCCCATGGCAGGGGAGATGATCTTTAAAAGTCCAAACACGACAAAAATTCTTACCTCAAAAGAGGATGATTGCTGGTGACAGCTGAAATAAGATCAACAGGCAGCTTTCTGGAGCTCACTGCATTTTTAGGCTCTGCTAAACCACTGTAATGATGCAAATACAACAAATACCTTTCATACTCCCCAGGTTATCAAGAGTAAAATAAAAAATTCCAGCACTTAAAAGGATGCTCTCCTTTTGCCACAATGATCCCTATACAGATCTATCATTCAGTCAGCAAGGAATTCACATAATATGACTATGGAAATACACGTTTATTAAAAAAAAATCTTCACGTGCTAGCTGCCTTAGTTTGCTATTTTATAGGAGCACTTACCCTGTTGGGCACTATCTCAAGGGAGAATGTTTCAGCACATCTACGTATCTTTCCCCCACACACTCTTCTCTGTCTGGAAACATGACAGCACTAAAAACAGGTAATTTGAAGGAAGACAGAGATGTGGAAAAGGTCTCAGCAGTCCTGGAGACAGCATTTCATCTGTCTGAACCCACGTTTCTTTAAAAAAAGAGAATAAAAGGAAAAACAGCCAAGGTTTTTTTACCATCTGCTTTCAGTTCCAGACTTGATAGAGAAAGCTCAAGATATTTTCCTTATGTGTGCTGTTAAGAAGTTTGGCCTTCCTTCCTTCCATCATTCCCTTTTTTTTTTTTAACCCCTGGCACCTGTCCTTCCTGCCTGAGCCAGGTTTGCTCACCTCCATGAACATCTCAGAACTGCAGCACCATTTCTCCAGGTAGCAGCAGCTCCTCTGCCAGGTCCCAGCAGAAGCTGAGTTACAGCCAAGCAGTGAAGGGAAGTGACAAAACAGCCCCTCCGTAGAGCCCCTGCAGGTCCTGAGGGCTCCACTTGTTCACGCCAAGACTGGAAAAGCCCCTGATATCCAAATGGAAGTGCAGTGTGAGAGCTCTGCTCAGGGCTGGCAGGGACAGGGATGTGCTCCACACCAGGAATGCAGCATCTGACAGAGTCTGGGGGATCCAGAGCCGAGACAAACCCAGCATCTCCCTCAAGAGACCCAGGCCCCCTTGTTCAGCCACTGCCACACACTCCCTGGGCTGCTGGAGATGGGCATCCTCTCCTTATCCCAGTATGAACACAGCTACATTAATCCAGACTCCACAGCTGTTGACTCTCACTCGTTTTAAAACACCGTTCGTAACTTTTAATAAAATTGTGTTCAACAAGACAAAAGGTAGGTAAAAATCACATCATTTTCCTATTTGCACAGTGCTAACAACAACATATATGAACAACACCACGTGGCACAAAACTGCAGAATTTGCCCTTTTACAGAGTCAGTCCACAGCAAATTTCTATTTAGAAGGTAATTTCATGATTTATACCCAGTCTTTCCCATTTTCTCTTCAAAAGGTTTGTTCCAAGATTGTACATAAATTCAGCACTTTTAAAGCAAAACAAACAAACAAATCACTTAAACATTTATTTGAAAAACTGTATTAAACCAAAAGATTACACAGATTACACAGATTATAAGGAAAATCAGAGAAAGAGCAACACAACAGGCAATGAGGCCAGAACACAATCAAGGCCAAGAAATACTGAGACAGATTTGTTTCACAGCAAAACATCTCTCAAAATGAAAGTACCAATAAATTCCAGACTGTACTCATATTTTTTTTCCTTTTTTTCATTGTAAGTATTACACTTCTTTAGAAGGACACTGCTATATTACAATTTCTTAAAAACAATAAAAAGGCAGAGAGTAAAAATTTAGATCAGCAGCAGCATCTGGTATAGTACAAGATCAAACAGACAATAGATTTGTGTAACTCACTGAAAACTCTTTATGCACCTCCTATAAAAAATACTGTCCTTGGCTTTAAAAAAACACCAAGATTAATGGTTTGACTAATATTCAAAATATGCAAACGGCATACTAATCAAAGTCCCTAATGCAAAAGATTTATTGGCTCAAAATAGACTTTTGGTGTGATCCCAATTTATTTCACCGCAATTCCCAGAACATGCATGTGCTATATTTAAATGTTTCCATTTAGAGAGACGGTTACCAGAATGAATGATGCCACCCTGCTGATTTCTGGGGTCATCAGCCAGGCCATTTAAACAGTTTTTTTTTTTTTACTCAGTGCAGCTTAAACACATGCAGAAATCAGCACAAAAAGGAAGTTTAAACCACTACATCTTCAGTGTAATTCAAACAAGTCATCACACTTGCAAAGCAAAGTAGTGCTTTACATTATCCCCATCTTTACATTATCTTCACATTTACCATTATCCCCATCTTTACATTATCTTCACATTTACCATTATCCCCATCCTCGCTCTTTGAGGGCTCCTATAAAGATATGAAGACCACAGCACAAGGTGCCATGCATGCTGAGAACAAGCAAGCAGCAAACCTCAGGGCAGCAGACAAAAACAGATCCCCATCCAAGTTCCCATCCAGTGCCTCACCCCCGCAAGAGGTTTTGGGTGGGCAGGATGTAATTCCACACACCAGTCAAAGGGGTGGGAAGATTTTGTTTCTAGCTGGTTTCACAAGGCCTGATCAGCAGATCATATACAAACAGTTAATATTCACAGAGCAACCCCTTGTACCTAATTATTAGAATAGATTTAACATCATTAATAAATATATAAAACAACATGTTAATCTCACAGACAAAACACATTTCAAAGGTCAGCATTGACTGAAATATCCAGACGATTTGGTCGTTGTTTAAAACACTGAAGAATTGTAAGCAGATAATAATGTGAGTGTTAAGAACAGGCTCACAAAATACAAACTTAAACTCAGTTTAAACCTTCTGCAGAGGCTCTGAACTGACCCTAGAAGCTATTTCAAATGACCATCAAGTGAAGGCCCTTGCAGCCATTGCATATTTGAGAATAAGCTCCTTTTCACTGTTGTCTATATCTCGGCACTTTATCTAGATCAGCTGCAGAGCAGGCATTCCCCGGGGACCAGCACACAGAGGTAAACATCTGTCCCAAATGATGCTGTTGGACATTCCACACCATCCTGTGCTGGAAGAGGACATTGTCCAGTCAGTGCTTAAAAGTCTTGCTCAAGGAGACAGAGACCAAGGTGCTCTCTCCAAGCTCTGGCACAGGCTTCTTCTGCCATCTCAAACCCATCCCTTTACCTCTCCCTCTCAGTTCTGCCTCTGAAAGGAGAGGCAGCAACTCCCTGTCCCCCAGTGCTGTTCTGGGGCTTGATTTCATAAGGTGCTTTTGCAGAGTCTCAGAAAAGGCACTATAGCAGTGCAGCTGCGACAGCGTCAGAAATGCGGCCAGAGGTGAGCGCCCCGCGGCCTCTCCCGAGACACCGATGTGCAAATCCAGAAGGGATGAGAACTCACACGTTCTCACACTTCTGCAGCCCCATCACAGCAGTTCTGTTTTCTCCCAGAGCTCTGAAAAAGCCTCACATTTCCAGGTCTCAACACAATTACTGGGGTACTCCGTTCCTCAGGCTGTCCCCAGGCTCCATTTGCTCCAGTGGGCCAAACTCAGGGTGTGTGGCCGGGGACTTCCTTTGCCCTCGCAGGGTGTGAGCATTCAACATCTCCAGCAGCAAGTCATACACTGGCACCACATTTTTACACTTCATGCTCAGGAGATGCTCCATTCCTTTGTTACTGTGCAGGAGAACAGAAAATAACTCGGCAATCTGGCTCCAACAGTGCAGAGAAGAAAAACACATTCATGGTTTCAAGAGAGTACCTTTTTAAAATTTGGATTCAGGAGAATTTAGCTGCTGTGGTCCCTGACATCACTTAGCACTATCAACAGTAATAACATCCCAATACTTGTTCACAGAATGCCAAAACAGGTCCTGCAAAGCTGTGATGTGGAGTCACATCACAGGGCACAATCCAGGTGATGGCAGAGATCGGAGCCATGAGAGAGGTTCAGCTCTGGCTGGTGCTGGAGTTTCTGCAAGGCCAGCTCTCAAACTCACCCAGTTCACAACCTGACTGTTAAAGCTGCCTTTCAGCAGTGTCAGGTCCCTGCTGCTGCCATCTGCTCTCCCAGGAAGCTAATTGCACAGGTGGCCATCCCCTATTCAGTGTCCCTACAGATATGCCCAGCTCTCCTTTGTGTGCTCCAGCCCGGTCCCAGGACATCGTCCCTGGACACACAGTTCAAAGTCAGGCCATGAGACAGCTCAGTGAATAGCTGGCCTTTGGGTAATAATTTAAAATGACAAACAGACTGAAATTTAAAGCCTCTGTCTCCAGGACCCTGTGTTTCTGTCTGCTGTCCCACAAGCACAGATGAGCAGCTCAAGGAGGTCCAGGAACTGGCAGGGAGCAGAGGAGCCACTTCCATGGGGAAAACAGGAGTCTGAGATTGCTGTAGCATGAGTCATTTGGCAAAATCCCTGTGGCTCCACATGAAAGACTTTTGGTCTGGGAGAAACACGGCCCCCAAAATCCACTTTGCTCTACCAAAGCCTACACTGCAGATCAGTTTTGGATCAGTTTTCATTTTGAACAGAAAAGTTTTGATGGGTGGGTGGGGTGCTTTTTTGAAAGGCTCAATTTGTGTTACTCTTAAACATTTCAGGCACGCACATAATGAATAATTCAATGTAATAAGGTTAAGACAACATTTTAATATCATCACATCATTGAGTGCCAGCAAGCACTTGAGTTTACTGCCTGTTTTGTTGTGCTAGGAAGCAAAGCCTCACGGTGACAGAGGTGAAGAGCAGCATCAGGATTCCCTCAGGAGCGCTCTGGAGTCCCAGCCACCTCTTTTTTGCTGTAATAAACAAACACTAACATAACACGAGTGTTACACGCACTCCGTAGACTGTACCTGGCATGCCTGACGTGAGAAAGGAGCATCAGCAAATTGGCCAGACGAGTTGTCTGCTGCTGTGAGGGGATCCCGCTCTTGGCAATGACCCACACCAAAGCCTCTGTGACCACATTGAGCAGGTGGTGCAGTTTCCTGTTGCTTTCAGGTTCCTCTGCTGACAAGGGGAACATGCCTAACCAGTGAAGATAAAGAAATATTTGCTGCTAATGAGGAAGAAAAAAAAGCTATGACTGTGGACTTTTAAAATATGTAATATTTCAACATGATTAGACAACATACATTCCTGACATCCCCCTCAAGAATGTACAAATGATGTACAATATGTCATATCAAGCTTGAATTTGATGGCCCCATCATCTGCAAAGTGAGATGAAATTCTCCCAAATCCTCCCAAGATTGCACATAAACCCTTCAGTCAGGTGAACGGATGTGCTCTCCATTCTCCAGGGTTTTTTCCCCTGTACCTTGTTTTTTAACTATTATGAACAACAGTATTATGCTTGTTCTTATCTCTTTTTGTTGAAAAGCCCCTTTTCCCCCGAGAGTATTGTAGGGAGGGAGGAGAACACGTCAGTGACACTGCTCACACTGACCCAGCTGGTCATGGTCTCCCTCCAGATCACCAAGGGTATCATAATACAATACATGTCTGCAGTGAGAAACCTTGAAAGTCAGCAAAAAACAAAAAAAAGAAGAGGTTTGGGGGTATGGACAAGGAAGAAAAGAAATCATCACTATGAAGGTCTGGAAACATACAATAACATTATTGATAAAGCAGAAGAGAGCTGGGAAAAGGGAGAGAAAAAAACTCAACAGTCCCCACAGAGATACCTATGGAAGGACAGAGTTCCAGAACAACTTGAAAATTAGGAGCAAATTATTAATTTTGTCAAGAAAGGAGCGTAAGAGAAGTGAAAGGAGAGATCTTTTGAGATGTGAACTTTGAAGAAGAATGTGGGGGGTTGTTGGGGGTTTTGGCTGGTTGGTTTTTTTTTTTTGTGGATATTTTGGGGGAAAAAAACTTGCTTTTGTTGTCTGTTGAAACAGAATCATAGAATCATCTAGGTTGGAAAAACCTTAAAGATCACCAAGTCCTACCTTTGATCCAGCACTATCAAGGCCATCATTAAATCATGTCCCCAAGTGCCACATCTCCACCCCTTTTAAATCCCTCCAGGGATGGTGACTCTACCACTTCCCTGGGCAGCCTGTTCCAGTGCCTGACCACCCTTTTGGTGAAGAAATTGTTCCTCATATCCAATCTAAAACACTCCTGGTACAGCTTGAGGCCATCTCCTCTCATCATCATGAAATCTCATTTCCTCTCATCATCATCATGGCATTCCAACCACTCCTCCCCCAGCCTGTGTCACTGCAGGAGGTTTTTGTGGCCAAAGCACAGGACCTAGCACTTGGTCCTGTTGAACCTCATGTTGTTGGTCTTGACCCGTCAATCCAGCCTGTCCAGATCCCTCTGCAGAGCCTTCCTACCCTCCAGCAGATCAATACTCCAACCCAAACAAGTGGGCCGACAAATGGGATTGCAGCTGGACTGTTCCCCTTCAATACTGGACTGAGAATCATGCAGCAGCTTCTTGCTGAAAGCAGTAGAGGTAATATTTTAGCTGCTATTTTGTTGTGGGATTTGGGTTTTTGTCAACATTAACTACAAAATGTTCTGGGGGGAAAAAAAATCAGGCTACCCTAAACTAGCAAACACTTGCTTTGTGTAAGAGGCTGCAAAGTAAAGTTCCTGTCCTGAAATTCATCCTGCAGAACTGCTCAATTACGTTCAATCGTTTCTAACCAACTCGTTACCACTAAATAGGAACATTTCAGTCCAATTAGTCATCACTCAGTTGAGTAACTAGTATTACTAGAATTACTAGAATTACTAGAATTACTAGAATTAAGAATTAAGGACAGGTTTTTAGAGCTGTACAGCAACTTTACACATGACGGGCATCCACAGAGATAGGAGCAAAGGTTCCCACTGAAAAGGACAGATCCCCAGCCTGAGCCATGAGCCCCACCTTGTGAGAAGCTTTCACACTTGGGGTCTTTCATGCATTTCTTACAACAGGACATAGCTCTAAATCCAGCAAATTGTACAGCTTAGAAATTTCCTGAGCAAAAATCTTTACAGTCTACTGGACAGAACTCCTTTCCTGCTATTCTCTTCCAACAGTTTTTTTATCATTTGATATTCTGGGGTTTTCGAGATTGATATCCCAGCCACCCTCAAAATAAAAGGTACACTTTGGTGAGTATTAGAGCCAAGCACATACTCACTGGAATTGAGGAGGATCATTGCCTTGACACACAGATACTCCTTGTGCTGCAGTTTCAGCTCTCGGAACCTCGAGGTCATGGCCAGGAGCATATCAAAGATCTCCAAAATTCCCTCTACGCATTTCCCCTCATCCCTATGGAAACACATTTGAAATGTTACCCAAAAGGTAGAATTAAGCAACTGACTCAGACAGATAAAAGTCAAAGCATGAAGGAGGCTGTAAAAGGCCTATCTATCTCATCCTTACGAGAATTTAAAAGGCTCTATCATGAAATCTAAATTGAAAATTACACTGGTATAAAAGGTCAGCATTTATAAGAAACTGATTTTCTCTTTAAAGTGCAAGCAGGACCATAAGTATGATCAAATTTCTGTATCCTCTCAGCCTGTATAATTCTGGATAATCAGTTTAAAATGCTGTGGTGCAGGGCACACTGCCTGAATAATTTTACATGATTTGTTTCACAAGGAGTTACCACAACCAATAACATCATGTTTGTACCTAATGGAGGCCTCAGGACTTGGTGAAAAAGAAAGACTTCCTAAAATAAGTTGCTTGAAATAATAAAACATTTTTAAAGAATAAAACATTTTTAAAGAATAAAACAAGTCTTGTCCCTATCTCCTAGCATGTTTTTCTGTGTAGGTAGTGAAAGATATTTGGGGTTTTGGCGGTTTTGTGGTTTGGTTATTTTTATATTTGCAAGTGCTTACAGAATGCAACTTTCTTCATTTTGGATATTAGAAGTGGTCCTGTCTTCTGATCTGAAAAACACCCCAAACAAGTCATGCCAATGTGTTTAAAATTCAGCAGTGGCAAATTTCAAACCACTGAAGTTCCTGTTCTACTTTTTGTGTTAGTTTTGTTTTACATGTACTGGACTAAAAAATTGATTAAGCTCTACAACACAGTATTCAAAGGGAGGCTTTTTATACTATTTGTAATAGGAGATTTTTTCCTCTGTGATGTTTCTAAGATGAGACAGATTTAAGCACATCAGTGCAGGAAAATTAAAGAAATTTACTGGATCCCAAGAGAAAGGTGCTGAGCCTTCAGGCTGGAGGCAGGCACATGCAGGTACCACCACCCAGGGGCAGCAGGTTCTGCCTGCAAAAAAGTACTTTTTATTGCCCAATTTCCTCTGTTCTTCATAGCAAAGAGGAATTATTAAGCTTTGGAGAAGGACAGGTAGCTGCCAGATTCAAAACAAGGACAGAGATACTGGAGAAGTATTGCCTGCGAAGATTATGTAGGAAATGTATCTGAAGGCTCCAGGGAGACCTTAGAGCCCCTTCCAGTGCCTAAAGGGGCTCTAAGAGAGCCAGAGAAGGGTTTTGGACAAGGACATGGAGGGACAGGACAAGTGGGAATGACTTCAAATGGAAAGAGAGCAGGTTTAGATTAGATATTAGGAAGAAATTCTTGACTGTGAGGCTGCTGAGCCACTGGCACAGATTGCCCAGAGAAGCTGAGGCTGCCCCATCCCTGGGAGTGTTCAAGGCCAGGCTGGATGGGACTTAGAGCCACCTGGTCTGGTGGAAGGTGTCCCTGCCCATGGCAGGGTGGTGGAATGAGATGATTATTAAGGTTCCTTCCAACCCAAACCATTCTAGGATTCTAAGTTCAACTAAGATAAAAACAATCAAGTTGCAGACCAGGTTCATATAAGGATGTCCTAAATAAAATTACAGCATGCCCAGACACTGGTAAGCTCCCATTCTGCCATGTCTTGAGGAAATGAAGAAATGCATCAAACATTCTTACTCTATTCAGCACATATTAACTCCTGAACAATTAAATGTATCATACATTTTCAGCAATTTCTGATCATTGCACTGAACAGTGCAGCATATCCTTGCATTGAATTTTATATGAGCACATAATATTTATTTCCTCTGTTTTATAAATTAAATTTATTTCTCTTATTAGCCAATTTTGCCTGTCTGTATCTACAATGATAAGTATTGATTCCAAGCCACAGAACTGGTGCAAATTTGAATTTTCCCAGGTTGAAGAGGCTAAAAGACATTTTAAGACTACCCAAGAGAGTAGATTGTTTCCCTGACTTTTTACCAATGTGAAGCTCAGGTCAAATTCTTCTAAGGTTCTGTAGAAAAACATCCTTACCAATCCATATGCTTCCTTCCTGGTACATGATACTATCGAGAAATAATCTTTAAACCTGAAAACACCCTGCTTTACCTTGAAAAAATATTCTCAGTATCCAACAGCAAGCTAGGGGTCTTTAAATCTCTCTTGGCTAGTGCTCCAATGTTCATTGTTATAGCTAACTATGAAGCCTGCTGTAGTGGCAGGAACAAAAACAGGTGGGAAACCTATTTAAAATAATTAAAATACTGCCCTGACAGTATATCTTCTTTTTAACGAGGGATGTAGGGACACATAGACAATGTAGTGCATTGTGTTGCTATATCTACAGTTTTAGCTTCTGGAGACCCAGAACAAAGGGAACAAAACCAGCAAAAGATGTGAAAAATGCAGAGAAACATCGTACTCAGTGCCACAGGAGATCAGGAATTTGCAGGTCCTACAATGCTTTTTAAGCTTAGCATTCCTTAAGCCCCTGTAAGGATGTGGAACCTCAGGACACTAATGTAAGCACAAGTAAATGATATTGTTAGATGAACTATTAATAACATCTGCCGTGTTCAATCCTCTTCCTCTTGCAATTCACCCCACCTTCAAACGTGCTAATATGATGTGTTCTCAAGAAATTTATTCCTCTTACCTGTCCAATACGAGGTCTGGTGCAAAAATCAGTTTCCCAGGATGGTCGATTGATCTCCACATCAAACCAATCATTAGAACTTCCATCCAGCAGCTCTCCAGGAGTCTTACTTGGTCATAGAGGCTGAGATCAATGAAGCCTAAAGTGATGAAAATAGCATAAAATAAATCAACTTGTTAAATTCTCTGTTTTGATAAAGAAGAATGAGTATATGAGAAACAAAAAGAACCAGAAAGATCTATGGGTTGTGAGGACAAGGGAGCACTGACATTTGAAGTGCTAGGCTGCCATTAAAGATAGGAACAAAAATATTTGCTATTATCATTGCCAAATCTTCCACAAAATGTTTGGAATGAAGCAGAGTGGTGTTCTAGTGCAATTAGTCCCTTACAGCTGGTAAAACTCAAATGACTGCAGAGTCACCTGCTTTATGTTCTCGCCCTAAAAGAGGAGAAATATTCAAAAAAATACTGTGAGGGTGAGGCCCAGGACTGGGTGCCCAGAGAAGCTGTGGCTGCCCCATCCCTGGGAGTGTTCAAGACCAGCTTGGATGGGGCTCTGAGCAACCTGGGATAGTGAAAGGTGTCCCTGCCCAGGGCTGGGGGTTGGAACGAGGTGATCTTTAAGGTCCCTTCCAAGCCAGCTCATTCTGTGATTCTATAATTTATTTCTCTCCAGAACTTATAGCAAGGCCTCAGATAACATTGCAGCAAAGCAGAATGCAGAGACAGTCACAGCCCACCTTCTCTATTCCCCTGCAAAAAAAAAAA
>VYZQ01049977.1:49138-83917 GCA_013400655.1 Mystacornis crossleyi
GCAAGAGAAATAAAATTTACACATGCCAAACCAGAATATCAGAAGTGTAAATTCTTAAAATACTAGTGGGAAAACAGACTGCTCAGTCAAGGAACAAAACACAGATATTACGAAGAGTTGCTCAGTGATCAAAACAAAGATCAGGCCACAGTTTTCAAAGCTGGGCTCCTTTAGCTTGGGCCCTTGGCAAAGTGCTCCATTTTCAGATGAGCTGGCATCTCTGGCACTGCATGGTGACAAATCCTTACAGCCTGGCCATGGCAGACAGGTTTCCTGAAGTTCTTCTCCGTTGTCTGAGGTCTTAAAATACACACAGGACATTTGGGCTGCCAAAGAATCTCTCTGTCATTAATTTACACAAATGCTCCATGTATTTTAATCTTATTACATTACTCAGCTGGAAGACAGTCAGTGATGGCCAGCGGCTGACATGAACTGGGCAGTGCTCGCTTTTATCCTCTCTGAAAGTGCTGCCTTTCAAAACTGGTACAGCCTTGCCTCTGATTTCATAAGAAGGGTGAAGAGGAGCCTGGCATTGGGACCTTCCCTCCTGGATTCCACCGTCACAGAATTTACCACAGAATGCACAGCCAACGACAGATTATCTGACTCACACACTCATCATTTAAAACTGCTTTTAGGAAAATATTCATGCAAGTGTGAAATAGTATAAAAACTGACAATGTCAGTTTCCTGGGAAACAACAGCCCAAAGACACTTCAGAGTATATTTAAATAAATATTTACACCGGCCTGTACTGATTTCTCTAGCATAAACAAGGAATTATCAGGTTTTAAAACTCTCTCAGTTGAGTGAGACATCAGACCATGTCCCAGCACTCAAT
Source organism: Mystacornis crossleyi (assembly GCA_013400655.1). Classification (NCBI taxonomy): domain Eukaryota; kingdom Metazoa; phylum Chordata; class Aves; order Passeriformes; family Timaliidae; genus Mystacornis; species Mystacornis crossleyi. The sequence goes on from VYZQ01049977.1 coordinate 49,983, forward strand.
CTACAGGTTCTTGAAGATACAGATTTATCACAGATGTCATCTGCTAAACTCACATTATCAGCAGCAGCAGTAGGAACTACGGCCATTGAGCACAGCTCTTAGAAGGACTCTGCTTCTCCTTTTCCAAACAATCTCATGCTCCAAAGATCCAGGACAGCAAACAACCACCACAGCTTCCACTGCAGTGTCAGGAGCCCCATTTAATTTCCTCCAGAGTACATTAAACTACTAATCTTTCTATGACTGTATTACACGTCCTTTAAATTATGAGCTCCGTACCTCATCATTTAATTAAAAATTGCTAAGACAGACAAGAAAAAAAACTTGTACTTGGATGTGTAGAAACTAGAAAAAGACAGACTGCTCTGGTCAGCAACACACTAGGTTGCATAATGAATCCAAATTTCAATATTGTGACATCTTATTGATTTGCAATACAGGTTCAGCAATGAACCATGTTAAACTCTTCCAGACTAGGTCAACAAAGCAAAAGGCAATTATAGAAGCTGTGTTCTGCTGCCTGACAACCAAGAATTAAAATATTTGGAATTCAGGGGGAAAATAACCAGATGTCAGCTTCTATTTTACTGAGCAACAAAAAAATAAAATCCATTAGGCTGAAAGCAGAGACAAAAATAGAGCCACAGAGTAAAATTCATAACAAAAGACTGTCATTAAATATTAAATATGAAAAACCCACAAAATATAAAGAGGTATTTTTTCTATTTAGGCAAAAAGTTAATGTTAATACAAGAAGCAAAAAATAATTTCTTTTTTCACTCCCAGTGAGTGTTAAAATAATATCCAATAATAACTTGGAGGTGAAAATGGGCTTCTAACCCAGGTGCACAAAAGAAAATATTCAGCTTTTCAGAAAGTAAAATTACTGCTCACTGGGCCATTAGTAGAGAAATCTCTCTTTTTTCCAAAGACGTTACCTCCAGGAACCAAGCAGGGATCGACATGATTACCTTCAAGCAAGAGTTTTTGAAAAATGAAGTTCAGTGTCCTGAGTTTTAGTCATCACAGTTTTTTAATGAAAAACAAAAAAATCAATCCATATTGAAGTAAATGCTCCAACTGCCATGTAATATGGCAGTGTCACTTGTAAGGAGGTGCATATTAAACATCACATCTATTTTTGTCATTGCTCTAAAATGCTGTTTATTTCTGTTCTGTGTAACAGGAGTGATCAGAAAAAATAAACAGAGATGAAAAAGTGTCAGCATTCCCAGGAACTGTTTTGAAGGAGTTTGATTGCTTTAATGGGTTTTCTTCATACAGTTCTCTTACTGCCAAGAAAAAGTTTTTATTTCTGGCGTATGTTGAAAATAAACTAAAAGTGACTGATGCCAAAATTGGGGTTGGTTGGAAACTGATCTTGTAAAAAAATAAAAATAATTAATCTTAACTTGCTGAGGTTTGGGGTTTATAGGTTTGTTTTTTGTTTGTTTGTTTTTTTTTTTTAAGTGCCAGAGTTTAAAAAGACAAATTAATAATAATCAGAAAATGGAAAGGGTTAGGTTGGGGTTATTTTCCCACTGAAATGTTGGTTAAAGTCAGGTAATTTTCTAAGACCAGTTTTCCTTCTCAATTCACTTCCTACCAGATAAACATAACCATGTGGAGTCCTCTGAAATGGTACCTTTTAATCAAGTTTTTATGATTAGACAAGAAATTATATCAATAGTTACCATTTCACCCCTTATGGTTGCTTACTTCACAGTTAATTTCAGAGCTTCTTAAACTAGGAAAAATAAGGATAAAGGATTTGGGCTCTCAGTTTAAAACATCCCACATTAACAGCAAAACTATCATCACTTTGCCAGTGTCCAGCGTGGTTTGAGATGCTCTGGGGTGCAAACATCTCCTCCCCAGGAGCTCAGCAGCTGGCCTGGAATCTGCACATCCCAAAACCATCACACCTGGACCCTCCGACACAGTGGCTGAGACTGCTCTGCCCCTGGCAGATGTGTTCAGCAGCTGGAGCTGGGAGCACATCAGCCTCTCCACCTGGACCTGAAACAGGATGTGCTTCCCTGACACTAAATTCCTAATTTAAGGATTATATGAAATATCCTCCTCCAAGTTTGCTTCCTGCACTGTGCACACAGTGTGTTTCTGGAGGGAAGGGCTCCTGTCATGTTCTCCTCTGTGGGTACTCCAGCAGCAGCAGCTCTTTGCAGTGCACCCCGTGACAAGGGCAGGGCACACACCAGCACTCTCTGAACACCTTCAGCATAAAATCCAGGAGAGGATCCATGGAGTGCTGACTGCCAGCAGTGCATTCTGTCTGAAGCTCTGGATCAAGCCCCATACTGCTATGAGTCCACCAATTATTCTATGCTTTTAGTTCACTTTTAATTTTTATTCCACCTGTTTCAGTCAGGGGTACTTCATGGAGAAGGAACTGCAAATGCTCACCATTTCTGGTTAGTGAGAGGTTAAGTGGTTCATTGCCATGAAACACAGACAATTGTACTGCAGTGCATGTTCTTGCTGTTGCCAACAACCAAATGAACCCTTACTGATTTTTGTTTTGAAAGAGTGCACAAAATAAATCTGAGATCAATACTGTGTTTCACTGATGTTTTTCTGTAGGGCTCAGACGCAGGACTCGGACACTCTTCAGTTATCACCAACTGTACTAGAAACCTTCTATCAGAACCCAAGGAAAGAATTCGGTGTTAAATGAACCTTCTAAATCGGCTTAATCAGGTATTTATAGCTGATGAGGTAGAAATCACATACAACACCAGCTCTGCTTTATAGCCAGATGAACAAGTGTTTGAGTAAGAACAGACAGCAAGCTCTGGATTATATTGTGTATAAATCAAAATACATCCAGGTTAATTACTGAGAGCAATAAACTCTTCATTACTTTACAGGACAGAAAGCTTGACTTCCATACCATGCACCTACTGTGCTGTTCTGCCTTTTCAGAGTAGACAAGGACACACCGACGGTAAAACCATTGCCTGAAACAAATAAAAACAAGCCTGAATTTCTTACCAGGAATTTTCTTGGCCCAGCCGATCATGTGCACCAGCTCTTTGTCCGCCAGCTTTGTCAGGGACATCATCATGGAGGCCTCGGTGAAGGGTTTGCTGGGCCTGCTGACCAGCACGTGCGGCGGCTCCGCTTCCAGCAGCGTTAGCACGAACTGCTCGGGGCTCACCGTGCTCAGCAGGATCTCCTTCACCCGCGTTGCCGCCTCGTTGTATTTCTTGGCTCTGCCGAGGCAATGCACCCGATCCTCGGAACTGCGGTGGCTCCGCAGGATTCGGTACCCGCAGCGTTCTCTTCTTGAGCCTGGCATGAGAGGCACGTGGTTGCATTGGAGAGTTTTTCCCTCAGGTTGCATTATGTAAACCCAAATGCTTGGAGGGGAGGGCGAAAACCCTTTAATATTGGATGTTCTAATAGTGAACATTAAGTTTCTAGGACATTCAGCATGGATTTAACTTTGTCCCCACTGACTTCAGCTGAGGGGTTTTGTTTATTCTACTAAACAAAAATAAAGTTTAAAAATGTTTGGTTTTGAACTTCGGTTAACTGGATTTAGAAGTCCAGTGGGAAACTCCCATTGACATAAAAAAGGTATAAATCAGATCTTTAAAGGCAAATAAAGACAGTTGATTGTAAATTCTCTTCGTGTGTAAACTGGGGCAATAAAAGTCTTGAAAGTCTGGGCCATGTTACAGATTAAATGCCTCAGAAACAAGCACAGCTGGGCCTCAGAGTTAGCTGGATGTTCAGCCAGGGATTCACAAGATTCAACCCATTTTCTCCCCATGCTCCAAAAAGCCAGCAGAAGTTTCTCCAAAGGGAGTTCGGATATCTACAACTAGGAGCAAACACCCTGTTTGGAGTTCTGTCTCCAGAAGGCTATTTCTGTTGCAAAGAGCAGTCCTTTACATTCCTGGGCTTAATTGATTGTTCATTCTGACAAAACAAAACATTGTCCAATTCTTGGTCAGTGTTACTGGTAGCATCACTATTACCTGTTTCTGCATAGCTGCCAAGGAAAGAGTCTAAAAGCTTCTCCAAAACCACCGTATTCATAAAACACTCAGTTATGGTTCTACTTCCGTTAGCAAAGAGGTCCAAACATAAACCAAATTAAAAATAAGGGCAGTGGGAGCACAAAAACATGATTTCAGATACCGTTGACAAGGCTTTGTGTTGTTAAATAAGATGCTGAGTGAATGCAGACTCTCAGGCTCACGTGGCAGAGGAAACTCAAGTGGAAGTGGCTTTTCAGGTCATAGTCCTGTCACATCTTCAGCAGCTGTCAAACAGCATTTGGGCCAGTCCGTGGGAGGGCTGAATGCAAAGGCCAGTCAGGTACAACCTGACTGAATAAAGACCAGGAGAATCTTCCAGGACTTTTGGGATGTGGACCTTTCAGTTGCACGTGGCTCTCACTCTCTCACTTGCTGCCAGTAAACCATGGTGGATGTAGAAGACAGTTAAAGAAGTCCTCATTAAAGAAGTTCTCAGTATTGGAGAACACGCATTTCCTGGAAATCCAAGAGACTGGAGAAGACCAATAGGCAAGGCTGGTTTGATGAACAGACCTCAGGCACAGAGCTATCCATGTGGAACAAGCCATTTGGAAGCGGAAGTATTTTCAGCTGGAAGTCCAGCTTAAGGCCTGCACCATTTGGAGCAAAGATGGTTTTGCAGCTTTGAAAGGGATGTGGGTATGATGAAATGGGCTGAATGCAGACAGGATATTTGCACAAACAATGGATTGAAGGAAATAAATAATTTGTAGAATCAAATGTTTAGCCAAATGACAACTAGCTAGAAGTTTCCAGAGCAGATGAACAGCAGTTAAGGAAAGGTAACCTACCAGCAGAGACATTATTTTATGTAGATTCATGGAATGAGACTTGACGAAAATACAAAAAAAAAAAAGGTTCCCTGCAGAACTATAGAAGTAACAAAGCAATTTCTTCCACCATCTGCCTGGGCAAATCCTTCCTGAAGAGAGTCAAAGGCCACCAAGGCATAGACTATTTTCTACAAAGACACCTGGATAATGTAGTGAGCTCTGTGCTAAGCCTCATTTCTTGACTAATTCACAAAGGTCAAGAGGAAAATCTTTAAGTGATTTTTCAGCTACCAAAAAACACTAGATTGGCACAGTGGGCTGCAGACTGTTCTGAAATCCTGTAATGCACAGAGAGTATGTATTTTCCATCAGGAAGATGAAGAGGAATGGCTGACAGTGAAGTAGGCAAATGGAACAATAGTACAGCTGGTGACAGATGAGGAGGTGCCCAGGGCGCTCTGTCTAGAGAGATCCATGGCTCTGATCTCCATGGCATGGGAGAGACCATAACCACAAGGAAACACGGCGCATTGTTTTCACTATTTAGAAAGCTGGAGCACATTTCCCATGGGCACCTTGAAACACGGAACATGAAAAATAGCAGAAGGAATAAAAGCCACAGGAAGGGTAGAGGAAAAATTTTCTTGGGCTATCAAAAAATACCAAATGCTCTGTGACATGGGTGGTTTATGTTCTGCAGTATCTGGTGGAGCTGTGAAATGCTCCAAAAGAAGATGCAAGAGCCTCAGTCTTTGAACATGTGGAAAGTTGTTCAGTTAGAGACATTATCAAAAAGTGACAATGTCAGAAGAACTACTGGCTTTAGAGGGAACTGGAGAGAGGAGCCTGATGTACCTGACGACACAGTAAGGAAGAAATTCTGACAGTTTTGACACACCTGCCAGAAGCATCATGTGTTCAAGGAAGCACTTGCAGCCAGCTAATTGACTCTAGTTCAGTGTCTGGCACTGAAGTGAACCAAGTGTGCTCATGTGGGGCTCTGGTATGCTGTCCCCCAAACTTCTCTGTGGCACTGAAGATACCAGTCCTTTGGTGCCATGATCTGAGTCATCCTCTCCAACTCACTGTTGTAAAGCTCTTTAACATTTTGTAGCCTATAAATTTAGGCTTATAGAAAATTCAAACACACAGGTAATTAGGCAGATACTTTAATGAAGATCACAGAAATCAAATTTAAAAGCAATTTAAAAAGTAGTCCAGCATTCTGTTCTAATTGACAAAATCTTGAATAATTTCCATCCGCACAGCTGCTCTCCATGCTCCATCTGAAGATAATTCAGTCAGGTTATGATTCTGAGAGTATTAAAGGTCTCAATACTTAGGGAGGGTTCTTACTGGGAACTAGTAAACCCCTTTAAATTACTTTAGGTTATTTAACTGAATCAAGTTTCTTGTATAACCAGTTCTTAATATAAAAATATGCTCCTTTTAAAACATAAACCAAATTTCTATAATCACATTACCAGTGCAGAAAGCCAGACTAGGAGTACTACATTTCTGCACGAAAAGCTTGCTACTAAAGAAAATATAACTGATGACAAAAATAAGGTGAGAAAAAACCCAACCAAATCAGATTCTGAGTTATTTGTGGTGGGTTTTATTCACCATATATTGCCAAAGCAGAACTAGGCTGAATCACTGAGCCGTGTGCATAAAAGATACTTAAAAGAGATACCATTTATTAACACTTTCTAATTTTTTTCTGCTTGCATTTAAAGAAAAAGAAAACTACATTTAAGCTTGCTAGTCAACTGACATAGCAGAAAACACCAGTCTTTCAAATTAAAACAACTTTCAATAACATAAAGGGGCTTCTCTGCTTTCTATTAAAATCCAAAGTTTAGGCAGGACTGAGAAATTCTACCTATACATCTATTAGCATGCAACAGACATGTATAAGTGTTTATAAAACTATATATTATAAATAATTATCGACCTGCCTAGTGTTTTGCTTGAGTAGACACAGAGATGTGGATCAATGTATGTAAAGGCAGAGCAATAAAATACAGCTTCCCAGATTAGGGACTATCTTCGACTTTACCACAAACTCCCTAACTCTACTTAATAGCTTATATTCATTTCTATAAAGGTAATTCAGGCAATTGCAGAAGTGCAAAATGATCAAATTCCTCATTCTTCCTACCACGCTCTCCTTACTTAGAGCTCTTTTGTGCAAGAAAATTGCTGTATTCAGCTGAGAATGCTGGACCAAGGGCAAGACCTTGAGCTACAGCACCACAGACCACGTGAGTAAACGACCCGAAGATAGAAGAAATAAGACACATTGAAAAAAAAGGTCATTAAAATGAGCCCGTTGTTCACTCAGCCATGAACGAGCCACAGCAGGTATTACTGGCAGTGAAACACACTATTTTTCAAGCTTTGCAAATTCTCTGAAAATCACAAATACTGTCTGATATGGTGGGCAGTTAGACGGCATATTGCCCTTCATACTGATTTTGCTCCCTGGCAGTGGCTTATATAACTAACCAGTCCTGTAGCAACTGCAGATTCTACCACTGGATATATTATAATCAGGTTTTGAGAGTGTTTGAAACGGGCTGCAGCACACATTAGTAAATCATTATCACTCCAGTCACCTTTGAAAGCAAATGCAAGTGTTCTGGTGAGTACAGATTCCAGAGCAGAGCTACTGACACAGGAGCTGCCGTCTGTCTGTGTGCACATGAAAACATGAGCCGAAATTATAGCGATTTCTATAAAAGCTAAAATTCAATTAATACCTCTGATGTCCAGAGAATGCCTTGAAACATTTTGTCCCCACTTCTTTTCTGGCTGAAAAGTACTTTACAATATTTCAACTACACACAGGAGCCACGCGCAGGAGAGAGAGCCAAATCCTGAACCAGCCCACAGAGAAATCTGTTTTCCTTTCCTCAAACTTGTTGAATGATGCCAGGATTCAAGAGCAGCATCTCTCCGTCACTTTTGAGTGTGGCCTCTCAGCCTCCTCACTTGGGGCTGAAAGGAGCTTTATCTTTGGAACAATTTCAACATGTTGAGAACTGACACATGGTGGAAAAGATATAGGAGCAGGGCAGAGGAGTGAAATAAAGGACAAGTCAGGAAAACTGAAAACTCTTTATGAAAGAAGGTCTATTTGAGCCTCAGGAAGCAAACCAAAAGCAAAGCAGGGCATGTCTGCTCCAAGAGTGCAAAGGGATGAAGCAACTCTCCTCTTCTTCAGTGCCTTTGACAAACAGTGCAAGTTCATTTCAGCTCCCCAGGTTAACACCAGAAAGTTCCAAGAGAAGATCAGTTTTATCCTGACCTGTTTTATTCAAGTTTGCTGGGTAGAGTTTACTACCATTTTTCTGTTCTCTTTGTTCCTGATGACAGTGCCATTTTTCTGGTAATTATTTTTCTACCACTATTAGTAGTCCTATGCCAAACTTTAGCAGTAGCTTCCTCGTTTGAAACAGCAGGGAACATGGATTTCCTGCAGAGGAACTGGCAGATGCAGTGTCTAAGACCCTCATGCTTCTGGCAATGATGGTGTATTTTGTAAGAAAATACTTTATCACCTTTATACAAGGCACCCCCAAGCTGGCCTCCACCAAAACACCTGTGGCTTGTTAGGCTGACTTCTTAACATTTCTGAAGGCAACAACATCCAAGAGAATTTCAGACCGGGAAATTCCAGAGCCATACTTTTCTACTGCCTCCTACTGTATTGAAGATGGCATTACTGCTTAATCACATTTAGACACAGAAACGTATGTTTTAAACATGCAAGTACCTATGTGTGGGGGTTTTTTCAAGGTATCTATTGATAATATGCAAAGTGAGGATTTAAAGATATGGGAATGGTGCCAAGATTTTATGAAGAGCTCTCATAAACTACAAAGTGGTGATTGAACATCTTCTATCACTTCTGCTGGACACGAGTCTCCACTGAACAAAAATGCACTCACAAACCATTCTACCCCATCCAGGGCTTTAGGAGATGTGAACCAATCCACTCCCTAAGTGACCTCAGAGAAGAGCAGAGATGCAGAAAAGCCTTCATTAAAAACAAAGTGTTCTCTTTTATGGCTTTCTACAATAAAAAATTTTATTAAAGCACACTTCTAGTGAGAAAACGTTTGACAGATAATTGCTGTGGTCTGCGGGAAATGGCATTTACATTTCATGCAAGAAATACTGTCTTAAAATCTGTCTGGTTTAAATGTCTGTCACCATGTGTCCATACATCAGCATTACTCACAGGTGCCGCTTAACTCATCAGGTGACTCAGACAGTTCTGAGTAATTTTTATGTTCTTTTTTCTGAGATTAAATTGTTCAGACTCTCAAATTAAATTCTCGTGAGTTTTAAGCTTCAGTGCTACTATTTAAAAAACTAATTATTTATAAATACCGTTCCTTTTTTTTTCAGTTATAGTTTCAGTCTGTCATTTTTTTGTCTGGCATAGTCATCAGTGTGTTGCAGACAATTATTATTGTAGGAAAACATGTTTATGAATATGTGATAAGATTCAAAGGAACACAGGCTAGGACATAAGTGTGTACTGTAATTTTTTACTTGTAATACCACAGTGCCTATGAGATACAATCACACACCAGGACTTTCTGGGCAGCTGGAATAAAATGATCAATTTAAAGCAAGCACTGTGGAGGTCTACCTTACAATATCATTCTGGAATCAGTCTTGACAAAACCTTTCCAACTCCATGACTAGAGCAAAATTCTGTCATAAAGATGACCAAAAGACAGTGGCACCATTCAGAAAGTAAGGTTTTGAAAGGAATCTTATTTGCAGGTGTAAGGCTTTCCTTCCTGGAGGTAAGACCAAACACCAATAAAGGTGAGATGCATCATCACTGCAGGAAAAGAGAGGAGATTCACATAGAAAGAACCATCTGACTTGAGCAAAAGAAACTGAATGTACTTTAGGAGTACAAAAATAATAAAGGAACAGTTGAAATTTCAGATCTACACTGAGAGTTATCAGCTGGGAATGAACAGGGAGACTGCAATCATAACAGATCATGGTGTGATTATGAACTGCCAGCATGATGTAAGCGTGAAAAAGGCAAATAGGATCCTGGGCTGTGGCAGAGAAAAGCTCCTGCAGCAACATAAATGTATTACTGCTACTGCAGTGAGGAGAGTCACTGGAATGGTGTCCATGATTCTGGGCATCCAAGTGCAAATTGGGTTATCTCTGCCTGGAGCAGGTGGAGGAACAAGCTACTCTGATGATTTCCAGATTCTGTCTACTTTTCTATCTTGAAAGAGGAGAAGTTTTCTTCGTTTATTTAGCCAGCTAAAACAAAGGTTGTGAGGGGATATGATGCAGTCCTTAAACAAAACCAGGCCGTTAACAACAAAGAGAAGAAGAGCCTCTAACATAAAAGACAACGTTGTCACAAGAAAAAATGGACATTAATTGTCCAGCAATAAATGCAGGCTGGAATTCTAAAGAATGTTCCTAATGCAAGAAATTATATTTTACAAACAGTTTTCAGATCAAAGCTGTGGGAGGATGAAAAGTGTCTAGTTTTGAAACAGAAATAGGTATCTACATTAAATGGGCTGAAAGGAGATGCATGCCTGCAAAACGTGGAGAGCCAAGCACAGCGACCTTCTCCTTTCCACTCCAGTGTTCTTATGGGATACTTTCCCAACCTGTTTCTATTACATACATTGGGGAATCCATAAGAAACAGCAAACCTTGACTGTAAGCATACATTAGACTGAAACATCTTTCAAATTATTTTCTTCTTAAAAGTAACCTTTAAAATATCATCTATAAATGTACAACTACACTGAAGTCACATTGCTTTAAGTATGAGATAGGGATAAGAGGAAAGGCTGGATAATTCTGAGAGTTGCAGTGACAAACAGCGGTTGTTCACTATTTCTTTTGGTGGAAAAAGAATCATCATCTGAAGATAGCTTGTTCAAAAAAAACCCCTGTCCTCCCAGTGCCTTCCCCTCGCTGCCCCACCAAAGCCCCACACAAAAGCCCCAGCAACCAGGGAGCGCTGGTTCTTCACAGGATGGGTGGCCAAGCTGCTGAGGAATGTTGTAGATGCTAAGCTTTTATGGGATTAAAAAGAGGCACAGTGGAAAATCTGTCATTCTACTAATGTCCTCAACTACTAATTTTTGGAAGCTGAGAGCTGCCAGCGGTAGTTCCACATTGGTGCTGGTCTCATTCTTACACCCCCCCTGAGGCACCCACTCTTGCCACTGTCAGGGGTGGAATACTGAGTGAATTAACAGCTGCTTCCATGTGACACTGCAGTTCCTGCAGTGCATCCAACCAGCAGAGGCTCGTTTACCTCACATTAGCAGAGACTGGCTCTGGAAGGCTCTGGAAGCAGCAGCTCTTGAGTTCCCATTCTGCATGGAAGCCACCTGCCTCCCCGAAGCTCTGCAGAGGTTATATGGTTTTCACATGCTTAACCTACACCTTGCCCCCTCCCACAGGTTTTCTTCTGAAAATGGTAAGTCTTCCTCAGCTTTAAGAATCAGTTAATTCCTTCCGAAAAAAAACAGCTTAAATTGTTGTGCCTTCTTAGGATTCCAAGGGAAAAAAGATACAGAACTGGCGGAAGGGAAGAAAAAAAAAAATCCAGCAAAACCCAAGCTGAGAGCGCAGACATGCCAAACTCACCACATTTCATCATCCCCACTTCGTAGCATTTCCGGAGCCGGCAGGCCTGGCAGCTCTTGCGCCGGTTTTTGTCAATTGTGCATTGATTGGTGGCTGGGCAGATGTAATCGTTGTGTCCTGCAGCAGGGCAAGAAGGGAAAATTCAACATTTCCAACCATCTTGGTCATTTCCCAAATCAGGAATGTTCCTGACTGTAAACAGCTCAACTTTTTCATGTGCATATATCTAAGCTCCATTAACTGATGCAAAAATGCATATTTATCCTATATTATAAACATCAACCTGTGGCCTCAAAATTAACCAGACAGCATAGACCAGCTTTATAGTAGTGACTGTCAGAAACCAAGCACCTTCTAAAACCAACTCATTTTTTTGAAAATGGAACATACACTCTTGTGGAAATATGCTCCCAATCTCCAATTTCTTACTGTGTATTGGGAGCCTATAGCTGGCAGATGGCAGATTTTAATTTTTTTTCCTCAGCAGAGTTGAAAAGAGCAGCTTCAGTCCTGCAAAGATTTAAGTAAACTACAGCTCTGTTTACTGAACTCTGGCGTGGTGAGTTCCAGGAATGAAGAAGGCTTTGGAGGATTGACCCTGGACCAAAATTAACCAAAAAAAAAAAAAGAAAAAAAAAAAGCCAAGATGGAAAGCAGAGTGGTATGAAATAATGCATCCTGTAACTACAAAGAAAAGCACAAGCAGAGGGAGTAAGTTTTAGATATTCTGGACAAGTGTTTATCTTATTTTCATCAGTTTTCACTGCAGCCTCTTTTGTTCTCTTCTTATTCTTTCCCATCTCACCTCATTCCCACCCAAAACCCTTTACGTTACTGTATTTCATTAATCAGTAATCTGGTCCAAAGGTTTATTACTGTGAACTGGACTTGGGTACGCTCCTGGTGTAAATACAGTTGAATCATCTCCTGCCAAATACTGGAACTCTCTCTTGCAGCAATTACCAAAGGATGCAAAAAATATTCACTCATTTACTTTTCTAAATATCTTTTCTCCCAAGCTGCTTTTTAAGTTGGTTTGGGGTTTTTTTCCCCAACCAAGAATAAGATCAGGCAAAAATACAGCTACTTGAGTGAATTTTTTTTCACTTGGTGCAAATCCAAGAGTTCATGTCCTCAAGAGTAATTATTTAACTGAATCATTGTGACTATTTCTGTGCAAAATTACAATTATTTTAACCTTGAATTTTTGAACTGACAATTTTAAAAAGAAGAGATCAGGTTACAGTTTGTCCCATTTCCTACCAGCAGATATGACTGAAAAACAAATTACTCTTTATCACTCTTCACACAACATAGGGGGAGAGGGGGAGGAAGCTCTCTGTTGCACACAGGAGTATAAAGTGATTTAAAATTCTTGTGGCCTTGGGATAAATTAACTTGCAGGCAGATGTTCAGCGATGTGAGACAAACAGACTGCACTACAAACTCAGACCACACACAGTTGCTCAGCCATACCTTCTAATTTTAGTTAGACATGAGCCCAACATCTTGGTCTATGGCAGGCCCAGAAAGTCTTTTATTTTAATACACAATATCCTGAATAACAACTGTTGCAGCTGAGTGCTTGATAGTGTTTTATGCCAAGAACTGGCTTTCTTTTATTTGTCTTTTTTATCCTTTTATTTGAATTACAAACACCATTACCTGACAAGGTACAAAAGACCACAGTGGGTAACTCGCTGGTGGCCCAAGCACATGTGAGCAACACAGAGCAGGCAAAGCATTTACTTGACAGAAAACACCTTGAGATCAAATTCAGTTTCCATTTGTGACAAACCGGACACAGAGTTCTCTTCTATTATTTTAGAAATCAAAAGTACTTGCACCAGCTTGTAGAAATTGCTATTCACCTGTGCTGACTTCGCACAATGAAGTGAAAGAGCAAAACAAGTTCTGAATTAAATTTGATTCTCCTAGTGGCACCAACTCTGCCATACTGAGCCAAAAGAAAATATCTGAAGATTGCTAAAGGCTGCAAAAGAGGAAGGGGAACGTTAAAGACCAAACAGCAACAGGATTTTCTGCATTGATATACATTTGTGCCAGCCAATGTCAATAGAAGTGATTTTCCACCAAAAGATCCCAGATGAGGCCAAAGAACAGGATAATTAGGCCAAGGTTAAAGAAACTAAGTGTCCCAAAGCTGCAGTGTTGTGCCAAAGTGACTTCCACTGGCTGTGACAGCAAACGTGGAGCTCCACATTTACTCCATACTGCAGCCACATGGCAAGCTTGAACTAAATACCAAATATTTAAGAATTTAAACACGGAAGGGAGAGTCTTGGAGAGATCTGACAGAGTAAGAGATATAGCAGTGCAGGCTCTGAGGGGTGGAGGCTGAGCATTAACAATAATCAGGTTAGTACCTGGTATATGCTACACATATTTTTCCATCCTACAGAGTGTGTAGATATTATGCACTGTGACTCAATAGCTCCAGGCAATAGACTCTTGTCAAGAAGAGCTCCCGGCAAGTAAAGTCTCCAGATGAGTGCCTGCTCTTACTGTGTCTATGACAGCTAATTCTTAATTACTACAGCTGAGCTGGGCCACAAACTCCCATCAGATTCACGGGTCTGCAGTGCCATCCCACCCAGGCCTTTGTGCAGGGCCTCACCGTGTTATCCATTCCACCTCTCCTCTAAAGAAATCAACTGCTCACTCTGTAATGTTTCCAGATCTTGATAACATCAGAGCCAAGAGATAAAACAGTCAAATCACATGTTGCTTTATTTTCAGCACGGAGCACCAGACACCAGAATTTCAGACTAACTCATTACTAGATCAACTGCTGCAGCCCCTGGTCACGTGAAACAATTTATTTAAGCACAACTATCAAAACCTGTTTGTCCTACCTTGAATGCTTCTTTTAAAAAATGCTTTGCAGCCTTCACAGGACCAGACCCCATAGTGGTATCCTGAAGCATAGTCACTGCAGACTGCACAGAAGTGGGCATCCTTTTTTGAGCCAGGATTATTTGCAATCGGGCTTGTACAATCATTGCCATTGGTTTTTCTTTTTAATGTTTCTCTGATAGAAAAGAAAAACATCTGTTACAAAACAGAAAAAATTGAAACTGCACTGCAAAGAGTTTCATAATTTTTCATTGCCTTCTCTCTATTCTCTATTCTCTCTCTCTATAGTCTTCATGTTCCTGAACACAGGATAGTGTGAAACATTCTTAAGCTTTTTCTGACAAGATAATTTAAAGCATGTAGTCTGATCCCAGTGATGACACACTAGCAAGAATTAAAATACTCAAAGGCATAAAACTGGACTGCTTCTGTATCAATCATATGAACCCTAGGAAAATCATTTGGAATGGGTCTTGAAGAACTATTTTGATGGGTCTTGAAGAATTATTGGGAATGTGCAAGTCCAGGGATTTGTGAACCAAGGGGATTTTGCCTCTTGGGAGCTTCACATGGGAAAGGAGAACTCAGACAGCTCAGACTGACATGATAAATACTAAAATGAACAGAGCTGCAATTGCTTTGTACTGGTAGTAAGGCAAAATTACAACACACATCCACTCTCAAGTATTTCCTCCTTTACATGAGGCTTTATTCATTCAATGACATTCTGGAGAAAAATAACTGAGATGTGAATCTCAGCCTACAAGATCAGCTCATGATATTAGACAAAGTCTTCTGTTGAAGGTGACATCCCATGTTGATTATCCTAGTGCTAAACAAAAAGAAGCCTGAATATGAGAAGAATGGGGAAACACAACTAATAAAGTACTTTCATACATCTATATAAATTAGTAAGATACACACATTCCTGAAGTGTTGCAAATAATTCCAACATACAGGAACTATTCTTCATGACTGGATTAAAATTAAAACAGGATAAAACCATGAAAAAACAGCCAATTCCTGACACCAAGATCCTGTAAACAAACACAAGAGGAAAGGAGCTTAGATTATCAGTAACTCTGCGTTTAGGTATAGGAAGTACACCCATTGTATCCTTTTTATCTGGACCTCATTTTCATGGTGGTTTTTGCACGTTGTGCTTTCAGGGTCAATACAATTTCTAGACAGACAGAAAGTAGTGTCATGTGCAAACTCTCAGCAGGTCAGAGTCTGAGAAAAGGAATGGTGTATAGTCAACTTATAGGTATAAAATTATGCACAGAGGCGCAACTTAGGAACTCTAGAATTTTCCTCATCCCACCTTCCAGAAGGATTAGGGAGGAAAAGAAAAATCAGTTGGGATAAGACAGCAGGTAGCATGGTTTATGACTTCTACAGAACAAAGGCAAATTTAAACAGAACAGTGGAAACATGCTGAAAGTGCTGTCAAAGAGACTTTAACTAATATAATAAAATTAGATTTTGTGCTGGTTTCATGACAGGAGGTAAGGACAAACACACCCACATGCCAGCTGAAAATCATCAAGTTCATAAGTTTTCGAGGAGAACGTGCTTCAATTTCCTGGTAGAAAATTTGGAAAAGAAGAAAAGGTGCTTCTCAGAGCAAATTTCAAAACAGAAAAGTTAGGTATTTGTTGTACGTTTAAGTTCCTGAGAGATTTTAAAAAGATGTTAATTCATGCAGATATAGCAGGGCAGAGGAGTGTTTACGTGTTTAACAAGCTCAGTCTTTGATTAGACACACACCTCGTTAATGGGTTGGTTAATCACTGAGTTATTTCCCTCTCTGCCATGCTGGGAAGACCAGTGAGGGGGAACTCTCCCCAAGAATAAAGGGACTGTATCATGTTACAGTATCACACCTGCTTAATATGCTGCTAATGTAAGGAGGGAAAAGCATTGCTATTCCTTCCTATCCCCCTGTATTTGGAAGCAAAAGTAATTTTGTGTTTCACATTAGTAAAACAGGTATATTTTTAAGCTTTACTTGGGAATCATTATCCAATTTTGAGGGTCAGAAGAGGCTCAAAATCAGCTGGAGAGCCTCTCTGTGACTGACTGATATCCTGTGGAGAGCAATGTTTATTGCCCTCGATAAAGCACCGAGGTTATGGATGAAAATAAAGAAAAAGCACACACCGTGACATCTCAGTGAGGATTGTCCGTTTTTATCTCCCAGTCATGACAAGTGTTTTTAAAAAGCACTTTTTTCTTTCCTTGCTTAAAAGTATAATGACAGCCACCCCGCACACATGGAAGCTGCAGGACTTCCTCAGACTTGTGGCAAACAGCTTGCACGCAGCGGAACCATCTGGAACAAATTCCTCCTGCGGGCCAAACAGCATCAGAGCCCCTCGTCTGTGACAGCTGCAGCCTCGCACCAGGAGGCTCAAACCCCATCAGTTCGTCACCACTGTCTGTGAGGACAACAGACCCTGCAAACAGTCAGGGCTTTCAGGTAAACATCCCATACCCCGGGGCTCTCCTGCTCCGACAGTGTTTCCACACAAAGGACAATCCAGACAGGGCAGCCCACATGTCCTAGAGACCACATGCCAGCTGCTGTAGGACTGGGGCACCCCAGGATGCTCAGCAGAAGAATGAGCTGCCAGGTCCTGCAGGTGAGCTGGAAGTGGCTGGGTAGATGCCCACAATGCTCCTGCAACATAGGATGAAGGAAAATAGGGGAGGTACCCTGGTGGCTATTGAGGAACCACATGGTGAAAGATTTATCTCTTTACACCTCCTAGTACTCATCTCTATTTTATGATGATGGTTTCTTTACTGGGATACTACCTTCCTAAAAAGAATTAAGACCTCACTGAAAGTAGTGAGTCAGTGATTTTCTCCTGCTCATCCTTCTACTCTGAGCAACCTGGTCTAGAGGAAGGTGTCCCTGACCACAGCAGGGGAGTTGGAACTAGATGGTTTTTAATTCTTAATGCTTTCAATTCAAAGCATTCTGTGAAAAAAAGGTTATACTCCAGATTTTCTTGATTTCTCTTTAGGTTACGTCATCATCAGCTGCATGAGCAGGAGTCCATATATAGCTATACAAATAGCTGTTGACTCGTTTATTTAAACTCCAGTGGGACAGGTTTGGCCTCTCTTCTGTCTGTTATAGTGAGGGCACTGCAGGGCATCAGACAGGGTGCTCTTGCTCCTGGGTCATTCCAGCTGCTGTCCCAACATCTGGAGAGCTTGAAACACTAACCTTCCCAGGGCTGTTAAAGTTTTGGAACCTTAACCAAAATGGAAAGGGTTTGGATGTTACCCCTGCTCACATCAAGCTGCTTTGGGAATTTTTCTTTATGTAAGTGCAACCCAAAGAGTCTTTCCCAATCCACACACCTACACTGAAAGCATATTTGCACTCCAGAACAGCACAAAGCCCACCCGTTGCAGAAGGAATGTGGGTAGTCTCAAAAATAGCACAAATCCTTTATTAACCATTGAACTAAAACTGTTGCCAGGACACACTATTTTCCCTACTCAAATGACTGCTGCAGTTAAATAAGGAGACCTGTGAGTAGACATACAGCTGCTGAAGCAGGAGCAGCACCTGCACACCCTGAGCTTTTATCCATCCAACAGGTGTTGTGCCCATGAACGGAGCAATCCCATCAGCTGATGATCCAAATGCTGATTAGTGTTTGCAACACAAGTAAATGTGCAGAACAAGAATGTCTTTTTCCAAACAGTTTCTTGTCAGCTAAAAATTTAGCCTGTGACTCTGCTCTTCACAACAGCTTTACAGTCAGTTGGGAACAGCAGCAAGAAACAAAGTCATGCTTTTTCAGTAGCAGCCCCCTTTTAACATGATGCATGCTGCTGTGTGAGTGTTTATACTAAAACGAAAAAGCAAAGAAAATATTTCCCTTGAATTTTAAGTTAACAAAAAGCCTTCACATCTATTGGAAGCAGTAAAAAAAAAAAAAATCTGGATAAAAAGGAATTCAAACAACATTGTATGAAAAGGCAAAAAGAGTGAACCTTTACCTCTCGCACTCAAAGGACCTAATCTGCCAGAGCAAAATTAATTTTATTACACAGAATAGTGCCTAGCAGTCTTGAACTTTTGTTTACACTATGTAAACTTTTCCCACACTGAAGGTATTTGTAATGCTTCATGTTGGTGTGTAGTACTCTAAGGAGGTATTGAAAAAAGATGTCATTTCAGAAGTTACGTTAAAAACAAACAAACAAAGCCCTCAGGACTGATTTGGTGTCTAGTGGAATTGTTTTGGCATTGTTTTGTTTTCCAGAGGGACCAACACATAGAATTCAAATGTAAAAAGAAAAGACTTGAGCTAATGAAACTGTAAATAATATTCAGCCAAGTTTTAAAGCAACAAGCACACTGACCTGCTCCCGGGCAGCACTGGCTCCATCGGTCGTGCCTCGCACCACAGGCTCTTGGGCTGCTCTGCATACAGCAGTGAGGACTGGCAGTGCAGTGTCAGAGGGGACAGATGGCCAGGAGCAGACCACGGCGCACTGGGGCTGGAGGTTTGCCTCGCAGTCACGCTCTCTGGATCCCCAAAATTGCTGGCAATGTTGTAATTCACCATAGCAGGGCTGCAGAATGCCATTGCGGAATATTCATGTCTGTTTTCCATGTAAGATGAGGGAATGTAGAGTGGACTGTGTTCTGCTGTCAGCGTGGACTGATTGCAGCTGTAGGGAACTGGAGAGATGACACCAGCAGGTGAATTTTTAATTTCTGATTTATTGCATCCAATATCCTGAAGTGGCAGCAACTGAGAAAAGTCCTTGTGAGACGATGTGCACAGGGACATTTTGAAGCAAGACTGAAGAGTGCTGTTTAAATATTCATCCTAAGATGATAAAGAATTTTAAAAGAAAAATTAAAAAGTAAGAAAGCTCTGCATTAAGTCTTTTCTATAAAAGAAAAAAGGATCCAGTAAACCAGAAAACATGAAAACGTCTCATTAAAAGATTACATACCAAATGCACTTAAATAGTCAATGTACAAATTTACTACCTTTAAGAAAAAGAAATCTTTCTAGAATATCCTTAAAAATAAAGACTAAAACACACATTGAGTTCAGACTCCCTTAAAAAATAATAATAATTTTAAGAAGAAAACTATTTGAGGCCTGCCTGAAACAAAGATGTGACAACTTGGATCTTAACAGGAGGTACAACCAGGGTAAAACTGCTCTATATCAGAGACAAAATTACCCCGAGATCCACAGCTATGGAGGAGAAATCAATTCTCTTTGTAACAACTCACCATCTCCTGCTGTAACTGCACTACAGTCTTCAGCCTTGTACTTCAGGGTGCTTTCCTTGTCCATCACAAACAGCAGGTACTTTGAAAACAGACAAACACACACACGTGCATATCCCCTATACCTTCCAAATCCAGAGCTCCACTGCGCATCCCTCTACACAGAGGAGGAAGACAGGTAGTGGATGTCAGCAAGCAGTGCAACTTCATCTCTGAGAGGTCCCTGGATACGGCACCTCTGAACAGAGCCATTAGAAAAGTAGAAGTCATAAAATGCAGACATTTCCAAAGCTGACAACACAACTCGAGTGATTTCATAAGGCCCAGAAGTTTTATAATTCCCTGCCACTCTCCATCCCTATCCCAACTACTCCCCGTCCTTTCTCCCATCTGATTCACTATCAAAACAAAGACCTTAAACTGCCCAAAGTAAATACTCTTTGCCAGATTTAGGGATATACAAATTATTTAAAGAGAAAAGAACTCTGAAAAAAATAAAAGCCCACCAAAATTATCCTCCTAAGACAGACCCCTGTACTAGAAGCATTATTTTACTGTATCATTTAAAAACTTTTTTTCTTTATTCTTCACTAAGAGTTTCATATGCAATTCATTCCAGCTCTGAAGACAGACCTAGTTTGCAATTCAAAACAATTCTGTATCCAAAATAGCAAGTTCTGGCCCCCTGGACTGATATTACAATATACTTTTACATATGGTAATAAGATCCTAACATGAAAAACCACAGGATAATTAAACATTCACCCACAGCTTTGCTATTCCACAAGTGGCCAAGGTATAGATGCTAAATATTCTTACCTTTTTTTGCCTCACATGACCATAAAGCAAGATGAGAAAGATTCAAGCACAGGTTTGTTGAAGTACCAGCAACCTCCCTGTCCCCAAAGTTCTCAGCCAGATGGCATTTCTAGTATGCCACCTTGGGCATTGATATGTTTCTCTCCTCTAGGGTGAGGACTGAGAGTAGAAGGATTAACAAAAAAGGTAAGAAATAGTCTTTTTGACTAAAACTGGTAGTTGAGAGTCCATCCTTCCTCCTCACTCTGCTCTCTGGTGATGAAACTGAAGATATATGTAGAAATAACCAGAAACTCATTTAAATCAGCTCAGGCACTTTAGACCCAGCTGCTGTTTTTTCCTTTGTGGGAAACAGGAAAATGAGATATCTCAGCAGCTGTTTGTGTCCAGCAGTTCTTGGACTGGAACTCCAGAGCAGTCAAAGCAGGGGATCCTGACCTCACTCCTCACACAACCTACACACTTCATCTGCCCCCACCAGATGCTTCACAGCCCCCTCTAGGAAAAACCAGGCATTGTGCAAACTTCCTGCAAAAAGAACACTGACAAACTCAAAGGTGTTTTCATTCCCAGATTACAAGGTGGGTAATTTTTCAGAAGCAAATGATGGAACAAAAAAATTATCTTAGGAGTATTTTCAGGGGTTACTACAAGTGGGTCCAGTGAGGACACTGGATTCAACACACATTTAAAGATTCAGTGTCAGCAGAGCTGTATTCCCCTTGCAATCTCAGAGGCTGCAGGCATTCGGGGTGAGCATGGACACTCTGCCAGAGGATCTGGAATGTCCAGGAAAAGCTGTCTGTGCTCACTTTGTCCCTCTGCCTCCTCTAAAAGGGTACGCAGGGGAACCCCAAACCCTTCAGAGAGAAGGGCCTGAGCAGCAGTACAGCAACATCTCTGTTACAGTCAGCCAGAGACATTCTGCTGTGACAGCTTTTGCAGCAGGCAACTGGTTGTGTAGTTTCCCTCAGCATTTAGCAAATAAATTCCTGTACGCTGTAGAAACAGAACACAGAGCTGCTACTACGAATTTTTATGAACAGAAAGCAGCTGATATTTGAGTCATGTTTTTCTGCAGAGGGAATCTGCTAATGTGTTTGTACAGGATAACTGCCTGTCTAGCAGAAGGAGATATTGTCTCCAAAGGGCAACACACAGTATTTAGAAACATACACAGAAGTTACCAGAAGCAAGATTGAAGCTTGTTTTAGGGGTAGGAGTTCACAAAAGCATAAGAAGTCAGTACAGCCTTCCTGAAAAACACACTGCTCATGAGTTATTTACAAGAGGAGGAGATTCTGGGGTCCAGCAGGTTAAAGAAAACTGTACTCATAGTCTTCAGCAGGCTGTAATGTAGTGAAAAAATAACAGCATTGACCTGAGATAATTAACTTGGGTAGCGGAAATAGTTTAGCCACAGTAGACTATGGGTCTACATGAGATCACGTTGATCACATTTCTTTACACCCAGAGAATTTAAAATGGGAAGCCCAGAGCCTGACAAATAAAGTGAAACTGCTGAAATTGTCCATTATTACTCAGAAGGTCCTAAAAATTGGCTGCTGGACTGTGAAGTTGTGTGTGTTAAAGAAGGGCTGCAAAGATTGAGGGAAACAGATGTCAAGATCTGAGATTGGAGAAAACAAAACTCCACAAACACCAGTACCTCAGAGGAAAGCACGGCCACATTTAATACAAGGATTACAATAAGTAGTGCAATAGGCTAATAATTTTGTTCCATCCTGGTATAATGTCTTCATATCTGAAACACTACTCATTAAACAGAAATTAACTACTTCCTAAAGTGAACTTTTGTCCCAACACTCCCTCTTCCTCTGAAGAAAGATTTTAAAAGCAAGATTCAATGATACATTATTTAGATGCAATCTATCAGCACTGCACCAGATTTGTACCAGACACAGAAACAAAACAGGTGTCTATTATTTTTATGCTCCAGTCTCCTGGGAGTCCGCAAATGTTTCAATCCACTGAAGTCAGTTTAGCTCAGCAGGATATTCAACAATTGAAACACCATTAATTAGGTAAACAACAGCCATTCTGGCCAGTTCCTTGAGTAACACTTACCATTCACAAATCTAAGACACTACAGGCAGGATTCACTTCTGACATAAAACAGCTTCATTAGCTCCAGTACCCAGAGGATGACACCACTATCCATGAGGATGTAGGGAAAAAAAAGGAACGTTATCAATGTTCTCAAAAAAAAAAAAAATTTAGGCTTCTTGTCTTTGAATAACTCTACAACAACTGAATGTATCTTGAGAGCCACCATGCAAGACACACCGGATGAGGCACAAGAACTGCTTTAGATGTCATAGTCAAATAGACACATGGGTAAATAATTAAGCCATCTGACGTATTTCAACAAACTCAAAAGCCACTTATTGCCTATTACCTATACCACATACCTCTTTAAAAGGCTTGTGTGAAAAAAAGAAACCACTAACTTGATTTTTGTTTGGTTGTTTGGGGTTTTTTTTAGTATTGGAAAGCAGAAAAATAGGTAGACAGGGCAGGGTGCCTGATTGGGAACATAATATAATAGCTTTTCCTAGAAAAGTACAGCACTTCAAAAAGCAAGGGAGTGATGGACGTTCTCAGGCACCCTTCCATCAACATGCACTACAACATGCTTAGAATTTTATATATATTTTGGGTAAAGATCTTGTGCTATAGAGAATCAAGATGACCTTTTTCTCTGCTAGGCTTAAACTAGAGTGCAATCATTCTGCCTTTGGGTTTAATAGAGGTGATTCAGCAAGCGTGCATTCCACCACCCCACAGCCAAAGATCCTCAGTCATCTTGCAGAGCATGCTATTAATATTTTGTTAAGTTACATTTTACACAACCCACTGCAACAATAAACTGAGTCATCTTCTGGAAAAGTGATTATTAAAGGAAAGTCATTCCTGATGTGCAAGGTGATACTTGTGCTTCAGTTTTTGTGAAAAACTTGTTACTCGTTAAACGTTATTACGTTTAACACAGCAGTGTCAGATATTGCCAACAGGAGGCAGACAAGTAAACAAGTTTATTACTACCTGAGAAGGACTGGATGCAACAAGCAGGGGAGAGCAAGGGAAGCAAAATGCGAACACAGCTGTCTGTCCAGACTTCAGATATTGTACTCGTTCCTCCAAAATTTTTAACCTGTCCTCTATGACAACAAGACCTTCTCTGAAGAAAACACTGCAGCTCTAAAGCACACAGGAAAGAATACTTTGAAACAAGCAAAAGGAGCATTCTTTAGCCTATGTTAGCCTTTGAGTTACTCAGGACACTGACAACTCCTAGATTACTCAAACATTTCTAAATACAATTCAGGGCTCAATGAATATGACATAGGGGCAGAAAAGGAACTGGATCTGTTCCACTAGAGGAATTCACAACTTCAGTCTTCTACCCCCTGAAGTGGAGTTACAAAGACAAGAAATCCAGACTCTCTTTACAGAAAGTGAAGAAGTCAGGACAAGAGATCACACTCACAAGCCAGTGCAAGGGAAATTCCAGTAGGACATAGGAAATATTCTCCACAGTGAGAATTAACAGGATACTCAGAAAGGCTGTGAAATCCCTATCTTTGGAGAGATTAAAATAAGACTCACTTTGAGCAGGATGCTGGATTAGTTACTCTCTAGATTTCTCTTCGCCCTTTCCCATTACTAGAGACATTCATAGCAGAGGTAATTCCATTTTACCTGTGCTGGAAAGAGTGAGGCCTATCAAAGGATCATGGGTACTGGCCAGTTTGGCACCTTTGTTCAAGAAGGTGAGAGCTGTGGGTCCTGGCCAAAGACAACCAATTTTTAACACTTCATGATGCACAAAACCAGCTGCCTTGCATACACTACAAGGGGATTGGTTCAACAGAAGGTATCCATAGAACTGGAAAATATTTTCAGATCTCAGTTCAAACTAGAGTTAAGGTTGACTTTACTAGTTTTCAGCCTTTGAATTTGTCGACCATTAAAATGTTACCAAACGTGAGAGTGGATTTAAGCTTTCTGTGATTTGCATCTCTTAAGTATGTTTCATAGACTTAGGGTTTCAGACCCAGAAATGAAAAGCCACTGTCCTGCTCAAGAATACAAATGCAAACTGAGACACTTCAACTCCTTTACTCTTCATTTAATTATTTCAAAGCACAGTGGGGACTTTTTGATCAAAAAGAATATTTGCATTTCAGCATGAAAATTTTAGTGTGTTCCATTAGAAAAAAACATCTATTAAAACTATTACACACACAATAATTACAAGGATCTATCCAAGGATTTTGTAATCATGCTTCAATCTGCAGCAATATCATGGCAGAAGCTAGTACACAGAATTGTACCCTTGTCCAGTGAGAACTTCATTATTAAAAAAATATATCTCTGATGCAAGAAAGACCAGGGAAGACCAGCACAGGGATTTAGATTTTCATGGAGCTGGGATGTGCATCTGTATCCAGCATCTCTGAAGCACACTTGGGTCTCAGCATATACCAATTAATGAAGCTAATTCTAAAAAAATTATTCTTGTTTTGGTTGCCAGATCATAGCTCTGTCCCAACAGCATGGAATACACCAGTGCCATGGATCCTGGAGGAATTACTTCCTTCAATCACCACTTCTCTCTTAATGACAGTGTCCTAGACCAAATGTACACGTGCCTTCCTCCACTCCATTCCTTTCTGGTCACTTGCGAAGTGTGTATTCATAGAATCATAACTGAGTCCATGAATGGTTTGGGTTGGAAGGGACCTTAAAGATCACCTAGTTCCAACCCCCGAACCATGGACACATTCCGTGAGACCAGGCTGCTCAGAACTCAATCCAACCTGACTTTGAACACTCCCAGGGATGGGCCATCCACAGCTTCTCTGGGCACCCTGTGCCAGTGGCTCAGCAACCTCACAGTAAAGAATTTCTTCCAAATATCCAATCTAAACCTGCTCTCTTTCAGTTTGAAGTCATTCCCCTTTGTCCTATCACTACACAGCCTCATAACAAGTCCCTCTCCAGCTCGTTTGGAGCCCCTTTAGGTACTGGAAGGTGCCGGAGCTTTCTCTTCTCCAGGCTGAACAACCCCAACTCTCTCAGCCTGTGTTCATATGAGAGGTGCTCCAGCCCTCTGATGAACTTCATGGCCTCCTCTGGACTCACTGAATCTTATGTACTTCGTCCTTCTTATGTTGAGGGTCTCAGGGATGGATNTGACCCACTGTAGTCCCTCCGAACCTGAGCTGTTCTGTGGTTCTGTGAACAAGCGCTCTCTGGAGCTTTCTCTTCTCCAGGCTGAACAACCCCAACTCTCTCAGCCTGTGTTCATATGAGAGGTGCTCCAGCCCTCTGATGAATTTCATGGCCTCCTCTGGACTCACTGAATCTTATGTTCTTCATCCTTCTTATGTTGAGGGTCTCAGAGATGGATGCAGCACTCCAGGCAGGCTTTCACAAGGGCAAAGCAGAGACTGCACCACAGGGCTTGGTGCTGTCAGCAAACTTGCTGAGGGGGCCCTAGATCCCACTGCCCATGTCACCAACAAAGATGTTCAGTAATTCCAGTCTGCTGAGAAGCAGAGTGCCACGCTCAATCCTCTGCCCTCAACAAGGGAAAAAGCATACGGATGAAATGCCTCATTTTGCCCAGTCGAACTTTTACACAGCTTCGAGGGTTACTAAATAGCTGTCTCTTGTTATTGGCAGGGTATAGACACGAGCTGGCACAGGGGCTGAGATTTTTTGACTCCGGTCAAGTTCCTTCTCTTTACTCTTACAACAAATCCGTCTCTCTCATACTATAAATAAATTGGGGACTGAAACATCCACCTAATATAGTCACCTTTCCCACAGCAGTTTCCCCACTCAGGTCTGTGAGGATATACAGCAGGATGCAGAGAGCAGAGCCTGCAGCAGTGCACTCATGCCAGACAGAAATTTGAGAGGACAGGGATGGTGGCTAAAAAAGTCAATATGTGAAGAAAAACAAGTAAATCAGGCAATAGGGATAGAGCAGGAATTGAAAATTCCTACACTCCCAGGGGAAATACTACCTTGTTTTCTGATGAAAGCAGAGAGACTTTCCCTGGCAGCAGCTGTCCTTCACTAGACATAAAGACCTGTGATAAGATTAAAAGTCCTTTGGCCAATGGACAAAAGGGTAAAGTCATTACTGCCCCTAAAACCTGCCTCCTGGCAATCTATAGTCAACAAGTCTGACACTGGGTAGACAAGTGGGACACATCCCCAAATGATAAGAACTCATTTATTTCTGCAGCCCATGCCCTACCACCCTGGCAGATCTGACCTGCCACGGCTCCAAAAGGCAGGGTGGGAGTTTCTGTTTGGCGTGTATGTCAGGAAATACAGGATTCATTCCTCCTGGCTAAGCAGACTTGAGGCATTGGCTTTCCCTTGAGCATGCCATGCCTCAGGCTCCTCAAATGACCTTTAGTTTTGAGAGGCTGAGAAGCAATGGTGATAACCAGAGCTGTCTGGCAAAAGAAAACCTTCCTTGCAGAAGTGTTGTCAGGAAATAATTTTTTCAGATCTCAGTAACCTAAAGAGTGAAGAAAAATCAGTGGACTTTTTCCTGTCAGACCAATATTCAACATACCTTATTCCACTTTCTCCTCCCCCAAATAAAATGGTGTTACTAACTTCGGGTTTTTTCCAGACAGCCTCTTTACTATGCAAATGATTCATGCTATAGGATTAATTTAGGTAGCCAAAGAGTAACTTAAAAAGTGTAAAGCTTTTGTCTTTTTAGTTATAACACTTGAATAAACAATCTTTTCTAGAATGGTATAGAAATGAAATCTATGTATGAATATGTACAAAATGCAGAACTCTTTTGGCTGCTTTTCTGGTTTTAGCTATTGTAAATTGATTTTCTTACTGAAATTCCTGTAAAAGACTATTCCAATTGTATTAATTTTGTTGTGCATGTTCACATTAACCGCAAATTCAAGACTAAATATCTTAGTCTCTGCAATTTTATTCTATCTTCTTTAAAATGAAGTTTTTTGATACAGATGTTTGATGACTTAAAAGACTTACAAGCATCTAATAAATGAGCCATTATGCCTTTACTTTTTCTCCACCATCCCTAATTCACTGAAAGAGCACAGAAATCTGTGTTGGCATCGCTTATTCCTGCCTTTCAAGCTGTGAAACATTCTTATAATGCTGCATGAAATCCCAGGTCTGATATGTTTAACACTATCCACAGGTAACAAAAGTTTGTGTGTATGTTTTAGTCCCTTGAACAAAGAAAGCTGTTCCAGATTTGTCTCATCATTAACCTAGACATGAACACTTGTCTTTTATTGTGAGTAAAATCATGTCTCCGCTGAGTCAATCAGCATTTTTTGATGATTCTCACAGATGAACATTTGTCTAACATACTAATTAAGACAAAACTGTATTGTCCTCCTAGTCTTATTGAAATGAAATCTGAGAAACTATCCTGGGATTTCTGCTTGCTGAGCTTCTTATGCCCTGTCTCTCAAGGAACGGACCAGCAAACTCTTTTATGTGAGTATTTCTTGCTGCTCGCAAAAGCATGCTGCAGATAACTGAAGGAGAGCACAGTAAAAGAGTGGATATAAAATCTGGTCAGCCCCCTGGGTCACCATCCCTTGTCACTGCAACCTCTTTGCTACTTTCACCTTTAGCCAATATTCAAGAACCAGAACTAAAACTATTTAAAGAGATAATATACTAACTGGATTTATAGTTGTTTTAATTAATGTATTTTAATTCATTCTTTATTAGAACATCATTAGAGACATTCACATTTTTTGACTTACTGAAAACAATTCTGCAATTGCAACATTTTAAGAATGCCTCTAAAACTATAAGCATTTTCTTCATGTGATATTTAAAGTTTTTCAGGTTATCAGCCAACAAATTCTCAAGGATATAAAATAGTTCATGTGTTTCCACTTTCTCCAGCAATACTTGAAGCTCCATTTACTGAACCTCATTTACAGCACTGAAGAGATAAACTGCAAAGAAGCATCAGATTTGTTCCATCCCTTCAGGTCCAAAATTTTTATTGTTATTTCTCCTTTGAAAACCTGAGGAAGCTCAGCTGTTCACTTACACAGCCTGAGAATGAAGACACTACAGCTGTCTTCCACTAACACTGTGTTACAGTCACTGTGTCTCCAAAGTATGGGTTACATCTTATTTAAAAAGGTGCAGGAAAGTTCAGAAAGAAAAGCAAAAAGGAGGACAGCCACAGAGGAGTGATTCTATTCTTGAACTTTGATCACAAACAGAAAGAAGGATTTTAATAAAGTTCTCAAATAGCAAATAGAAGTTCTAAAGCTTTAAATCAGAAATACAACATGTATTTGTTGCTTCAGTAAAAGCACCGGTCTTGGAATTCTCCCCCTCTTGTGGGGACAGCAGATGAGCAAGGAATTTCAAGGATATGGATGAGGAAACACATTGCTGGTAACACTGAGCACATCAGAAGCAAATAGTAAATGACTTTATGTTTAAAAGCAGTTTCTCATGCAACCTATAATCATACCAAAACTTTCTCTACACACAAATGGTAATTGTGCATCATTCTCCATATGACAAGGCTGAACCCTTTCCCAGAAAGAAATAGCACATTTACCAACCATTCCAAGGGATTAACTGCACAATTTGCTGTTTATCCCATTCTCTCTCCAGACTGAAATTTATTTCCTCTAATAAAACCTTGGCTATAAAGTGTCCAAGATTAAAGACCACATCATGCTTGCCATTGCTAGCCAAAAGTCTTTTATGAGCATTCAGGCAAAGGTTCTGATGGGTTTGATGAAGATTTACACATGTGCTGTCCAATCTTTACTTATTGTTAAATAAACATTTCAGCAGTGCCAAAAGCAAACTTTAAAAATAGTCTTGTATCTCATCTAATTAGGGAGATCCTTCTTGAAGCCAAAGATCTTATTAAAAGAGTGTAAATCATCGACTTCAATGGGAAAACTACTTCAGAACTGCAAGAACAAAACCTGAGACATTTATCAGTGAGAGACTGGAATTTCAAAAGTCAAGTCAATGAGGAGACCTACGGTAGCCCCAGTTTGCTTTGGATCAGGTTATACCAATTGCTATGACATTAGGAAGCGGCATTTACCTTTTATTAGTATATTTACCTGTGGAATTTCCCAAAACCCCTAAAAAAACCAATCTCCTAATCTAAGTTGAAAATACCCCTTCTGCTCTCAGTGCAGCAATCCTATTCTAATAAGATTCTTAAGCCAAAGACCTAAAATATAGCAAACTTCCATCATTCTCTCTGTATCCACAAATATTTAAAAAACCCAAGCTTATTGAAAGATCTCTTACTCTGCATAAACTGTTAGACTTTAAGAACAAATTTACACTGAAACCAAAATTAAAACTCTTGATAATTTAACTATCCCATTTCACTCACAGAGGCTATTGTTCATAAATCCAGAGACTATCAATTGCAGAGCTTTGGCAACATTTACAATAATAAAAATTTCATTCAATATAGCACGTACCTGATTGACACTGAATAGGGTTTCTGCTCTTTATAAGTGCTCTGACAGCATTACATGTCAGCAAGATTTTCTCATAGCAATTCTGGATTTGTTTTCCTTCTTGCCTTTATCTCTGATTCTAAAGCAGCTGTGCCCACCACCACTTAGTCATCAGATCTCAAATATGAATCTTTCCAAAGCAACGTGGTGCCTGCTCATCAGTGCAAGGTTACAGGGATACTATCAGTGTTTCCTTTCCCTGTGAAGGCAAGACCTAAACAGAAGTTTCTCCTCCTCCTTTCTGACATAACAAGCCTCTGAATTTGTCGTTCACTGCAGTTAAGGCTCTTACATGATGGAATCATTTTATAAGCCAAGCATTCTCATATGTAGCACAGAAATCTGAAGGTTAATTAACCAGCAATTTCTGGCACCAAACACTGAGGTTTTCAAAAGGCTAAATCAAACTTTTTATTTCTTTGTCACAGGAAAACCTGAAACATAATTAACATTTGCTCTGAAGCAGAAATGTACTCATTTTACACATTTTAAGCAGCACAATAAATAAACTCCTTTGGCATTGTTTTTTAAATACTAGATGCATAAACACAGATGAGGGGGGTTTATTTTTCTTTAATGTAACTACATTCATTTTCAAGAAAAGAAAATTGACTGGAACCTATTTGGGGTAATATCCTTGTTTTACTGCATGTTATGGTTTAACCCCAGCCAGCAACTAAGCACCACACAGCCACTCACACACTTCCCCTCAGTGAGATGGGGGAGAGAACTGAAAGAGTAAAGTGAGAAAACTTGTGGGTTGAAATAAAAACAGTTGAATAGGTAAGGCAAAAGTCTCCCACACAAGCAAAGCAAAACAAGGAATTCATTCATCACTTCCCATGGGCAGGCAGGCAGGAAAGGAGAGCTATATCATATCTAACAGTGACTGGGGAAGACAAATGCCATCATTCCAAATGTCCCCCTGCTTCCTTCCTTTTTCCCCAGTTTTACATGCTGAGCATGACACCCTGTTGTCTGGAATATCCCTTTGGTCAGCTGGCATCAGTTGTCCTGGCTGTGTCCCTTCCTAGCTTCCTGTGCAGCCCCCGTTTCCTCACTGATGGGGTGCTGAGAAGCTCGGACTCTGTGTTAGCACTGTCCAGTGATAATAAAATCATCCCTCAGTTATCAACATTCTTTCCAGCAAAAATCCAAAACATAGCCCCATACTAGCTACTTTTAAGAAAATTAAATCCACCCCAGCCCAAACCAGCACGTTCTCTGCTTCTTATCCCATACCATTTACATCATGCTCAGGTCCCACACATCATCATTACTCATCCTCATTCCCATTATTTGATGTATTTCATAGATAACATTCCCTTAGTCTATGGACCACCCCTGTGAAATACCTGTAAAATGTCTGTAAATGACCTCAAGTATCCACAAAATGCCCAATGGGTTCATTTAATCCATGATTTTGTGCTCCATCTGTTACAGTGATCACTCAGGACATGAGAGGTGCTGTGTTGTGTGGAGTTATCGGACACCAGCTCAGGTCAGGTGTTTGCTGCAATTTTAAGGATTGTCCTCCACTGGTTCTGGTTGCTCCTGCTATAGCAATTCCCATAGCAAGCAACTCAAGTCATGGGTTACAAAAATTTAAAGTTATTTCCATTACCATCTCCACTCCTGATCCCTTTGAGTGAGGTTTTATGATTTAACATTGCAATGGACTCCTCCCTTCGTTCCTGCTCCAGCTTGCACTTATCCACGTACCGCAGTCACGTAGGGTTGGACCTGCTCCAAGTGGAAGTGCTCCAGCATGATTTCATGCACAGCCACTGAAGCTTCAAGACCTCCCTTCTCCAGTGTGGACGCATCTTTGGGCCCCAATCCCTTCACCCATGCAGCTACTGTGGCACAGACATAACCACAGGTGCTTTGAAAGGACCTGCTCTGGCAAAGGCTTCTCCGTGGCCATGGCCACTTTGGAGTGTCCTGCTCCCTTGTGGACTCATCTATAAGTCACTATCCCTTCAACTTGAGCTCACATGGGAGTTCCAGCCTGTCCAGTGCAGCAGCAGCACAGGGACAGTGGCGATGGCCCCATCACCTGCCAGCCCAGGGGCATTGCTGTGGCCATTCCCAGGATATTCCCAGGCCATGCAGAGGGAGGCAGTCACCACCTCAGCACTCAGCAGCAGCCAGGGAACAGAGCAGCCACTAATGAGCACCAGATGCTAATACATGGTCAGGCAAGTGAGCCAAATCAATAGCTAAACAGTGCTGACAGCTATAAATTCAATTTAGCACATCCCAACACCACGCAGCTGCTCACTCCCTCCTCCCTGCTGGGATTGGGGAGCAAATCAGAAGGGTAACAGTGAGAAAACTTGTGGGTTGAGATAAAGACAGTTGAATAGGTAAGGCAAACCCCCCCCACACAAGCAAAGCAAAACAAAGAATTAATTCATCACTTCCCATGGGCAGGTGTTCATTACGTGTAACAACACCTGGGGAAGAAAAATACGTCACTCCAAACATCCCCCTTCCTTCTCCTTCCTCAGCTTTATATGCAGAGCATGACACAGTATGGTCTGGAATATCCCCTTGGTCACTTGGGATCAGCTCTCCCTTCTCTGTCTCCTGCCAACTTCTCCCACATCCCCAGGCTGCTCACTGGTGGGGTGAGAAGCAGGAAAGGCCTTGAGGCTGTGCAGTGAAAAACCTCTTCTCAACAAGAACTGAGACATCCATGAATTACCAGCTCTATTTCCAGCACAAACTCAGAGCATAGCCCATGCTAGCTGCTATGAAGAAAAATAATTCTACCCCAGCCACAACCAGCATACTGAGTTAGCATTTACCAAAAAACCACACCAAATCAAACCAAACCAACATAAAACCAAAAGCAAAACAAACAAACAAAAAATCATAAAAATTGAATACAGGCAGCAAGGTCCATTTCTCAGTTATACATTGTGATGTCTTTCAAAATGCTTGATTAGTGGCAGAACATTAATCTAATTTACTCAAGAGAAATTAACATGCTTATAAATTTGCTTAGATAAAGCCTCATGTTTTTAATCCTTGCATTTTGGATGCCAGAACACCTTCAAGTCTACACAATTTTCCAAAATTGCTTGTCAGAATTAGGAGCTGAAACGGCTCTGCCTCCTTTACTATCAACAGCTTCTCTGCAAGCACAGCCAGAACCACACCAAGGTAATATTACTGCCCACTAAGTCAGCCCTTCCTACAATTACTTTATGCTAATGCAATTTTTCACAGTATCAGATTTGTCTCTACCTTGTTTCTCTGTGCTTTCCTTGAGCCTCCTTGTCTCCTCTCATTACTATTTTGCAAATCCAAACACTGCTACTTTAAATTTGAATTTCCTTTTGTTTTAACAGATAAAGCCTTTTGAAAGCTACAGGGGATTTAATTGCCAGTGCTTTTTGATTATTAGTTCTTATACGGAGTGTGACCTGTGTCTATGCAATCCTATTTGTGTCTAAGGACAAGGTCATGTTCCCTGCCATCCTCAGGGCTAATGGGACAGATAATAAAGGTTTTCTGCTAAACACTATAGAAGTGCACCTTAGTTTTTTTGCACATGTAAGGGCTTCATTCCCCTCATATCCTGACGTAGCCCCTCAGCAATCTGTACCAGACCCTGATCCTGCAAGTCTTTAAGTAGCTGGGTACGAGATAAGCATTGGGAGCAGCTTATTAACCAGCAGAAGTGATTACCTGTGGATTGTATCTTTCCTTCCATTCAGATCTTCACTCAGGAGCCACAGCTATTTTGGGTAATATAAACAAAACCCTTCAATCAAGGAAAATTTAGATTGTTTTAAAGGTTTTATGGGTTAGATAACCAAATGGAACAAAGGGTAACTAGATAAATGATCAGAACAGTTTGGCAGTAGACAAA